>CM038047.1:6020000-6187500 GCA_021397845.1 Areca catechu | reverse complement strand
GACGCACCGTCCGATCCCCACTGCACGTGGCGCCCAGGTCAACAACTCGGTGGCCCATCCAGCAACAGAACGCTTTGAAGTGTTCCCCATCCAACGGCATGGGATTGCGGCCGTCATAAATGGCTTCACTGAATCACTGCAGGCCTTGTTGTCCGCAGCAACGGCAGTCACGTCAGTGTTCTCTCTTCATCCATGGCCAGAACAATTCAGCTAATTCATTTAAAAAAGGTTCGAAAAGGATTCACTTAGCCAACAACTGAAAAATAATAAAACTAAAAATTAATCTCATAACACATTTTAAAGATTATTTGAAATAAAATATATAATATAATAATCATCACTAGTAATAATATGTAATAACTATAAATTTTATCATCTATAATTTTTTTAAGATTTTATAATTCCTCGTGAATCAATCATAAAATTTATAAATAATTAAAGAATGATCTAAATGTCCTATTTTTTGTTCTTAGAATAACTCATAAAAAATATTTAACTATTGAAGAATGTTTTGATTTTTTAATTTTAAAAAATATTTTAATTACAATTCGATCATAGGCATTGTCATTATACTATATAAAAAAGATGATAGCTATTATTGATTTTATTCCATCATAAAATAATTTTTAATTAATAATTCTAAAAGATTTACGACAAGTGAATTTAATTTTTTAAAGCATCACCATCTTTTATTTTTTTAAAAAGAATAGCTAAAGAATATTATTGAATTTATTTTAAAAATCATTAAAATATTAGATTTGTCATAAAGTAAAAGGGGCTATTATTTTTTATCAATTTAAATGATAATTAACATTATTATACGTTGATCTTTTTCTGCACACCATCCTATTATAAACAAAAAAAAAAATCAATGATTTTGTATAAGGTTTCTAGGAAACCTTTCTATCTAATTTTTCATACCAATACCATATTTACAAGGTGGTCAAAATGAACCTAATCTTCCCTGAATATTATATCAAACCCAAAGAACCGAAGGAGAAGTTAAACAGGAAATTAAGGATGGCAGCATTCAAATTTCTATACCAGATATATTATTGCCTAAACTAAATTTTATTTTAACCATACTTCCAATCATCATTTGTTACGTAGAAAATCAGAAAACAACAACAGTAAAATAGTATTATTATTTGAGTTAAATTTATAAATATAACTTTTAATCAGTAAGATAAATTTATATTATATTGCAGTGATTATAATTAGTTACACGGTACACTCATTTTATGTCCGCGTACATTATAACCCAACGGACTCGCTCCAAGAATTGCTTGCTGTTAGTTGTTACGACCACTGGTTACAATATTGCAACAATTTTCATCTTCAAATTATTGCAATATTAACTTAACACACGTGGGTGGACGGCAGATATTGACTTCCCGCATGCATATTATTGTGACATCGTCCCAGAAACACGGTTTCCCAGCTGTCGCCAGTCCACATCCCGATCCAACAGTCCAGAAAATATCATCCTTTGAAATCGGGACACGTGTGCGGTGGATAACATCAGGACGGAGCGGACAAACGAAACCCGGAGGAAGCCAGCGGAGATACGTACGCGTCGGCT
Organism: Areca catechu; assembly: GCA_021397845.1. NCBI lineage: Eukaryota > Viridiplantae > Streptophyta > Magnoliopsida > Arecales > Arecaceae > Areca > Areca catechu. The sequence continues at coordinate 6,185,918 of CM038047.1, read as the reverse complement.
TTGGTCCACGTCAGCTGATATGACGTGGTCCCCTCACCAACGGACACGCTCGTGACGCGTTATTACTGGCGGGTCCTTATTCAATTAAAAATATTAATACCAGAGATGATGAATGGTGCTGAACGATCTCGTCGTGATGGCCGGGTTCCCTCGTCAGCTACGGGAGTTTTTTTTTTTTGCTGGAAAGGATCACCATTTTTAATAAATTTCGTTTACCCGATTGATATCGATGATTGTCATATTAATATACTTATTTTGATAAAAACATGATTAAAAAAATTAATATATATTGTAAATCAAATATTTTTTTGACCGGGATTGAAGAATCGTTTAGAAATGATCATGCCTGAAATCTATTTTTTTTTTATTTATTAAAAAAAAATCATCATTTTCCGGGCAACAACCCTTATCTATAAATATTTATTCCAGTTATTTTTTACTGTTTACCTTTGCATGGCTTCATATTAATTATTGGTAAATTTAATTGCCAACAGAACCTAGAAGATGGATTTTCTTTTCAAGTACACGTACTCTGCTTTGAAAAGTGGGTCTACATAGAGAGAAGCAAGGAATCATGAATTAATAATGGAAAGTGTTTATTATAAATCGATATTGTAATGCAAGTGTTGTCATAAAAGATTCTCTTTTTAAAAGATGGATCAGTATTTTATTTAAATATTAATAGGATAGCCAATACTTGACCTCCTGTCTACAAGATCAGAGAAATAAAGCATAAGAAAACACAGCCTATATTATTTTTTTGTTAGAATATCTTGTATTAACATATTATTGTCACCGAGATCATCGTGGTCCATAACTATTATTGACACCAGAGTGTGCTCCCTTCATCACCCGGCGGTTCTCTGTTCCTGGACCTGCGAAACAGGGGTTAGTGACCCGGGCCAGAATTTCCGGCGGGGGCACTCCGACGATCAAGTCAGTGACGATCCAGGAAAACAGATCCTCTTGGTCGGGCCCCTCTTGATGGACTCCGCACTGGAGGAGCAAAAGATGTGTGTGAAGGCGAAAACGTAGCAGGGAGAGAATGATAGCGAGGACAAAGGGGTTCCATGTTCCTCTGTCTCTCCTTGTTTCCCTCATTTTTCTTTAACTATCGTAGTGGTGGTGGCGCTTCGCCCTCTCAGTCGAGCTTGCGCTCATGTTGGTAGTGAATTGTTGTGGTTACCTCCCCCCTTTCGGGGATGCCGATCGCTCTTTGTAGTTGAAGAATGGCCGTTAGACGCTTGCCTCGAGATCTTCGCTGGGGTGGTAGGCGCGTGCGGCAGGATTTCGTGCCGTGGACGGGACGTCTTTCCTGACATATGGTGGGAGAAGCTTCCATTCGCTCTGACATCTTCTTCGGTCGTCCCATTCCGGGAAGCATGGTAGAGCCTCGATCTGGGGGTCGCCGCCCTAGGGATTCGTGCTTTCTGGCTGGCCCATCCCGCTGGAAGTACGGACGGACAAGTAGTTATGGCGGTATAGGGGGCGCCGTTCCGTAGTCCTCGGGCGGCTCGCCGGCGTCCCAGGATGGCATGGCTTACTCCGGCCTGGACGATCCGAGCTCATTTGGTTGCCTTGGTAGAGGAGGGAAGAGTGCGGGCCCGGTCCAGAGGGCGCACGCTCGGAGAGGCTCCACGCGGTGGAGGAGTGTTTAGCTCGACTCCGACCACAGGGCTCAAACCTCCGAGGGTCTCACTCTGGAGGGCAGAGTGCGGACCCGGTCCAGAGGGCACGCGCTCGGAGAGGCTCCACGTGGCGGAGGAGTGCTTAGCTCGACTCCGACCACAGGGCTCAAACCTCCGAGGGTCTCGCTCTGGAGGGCGGAGTGCGGACCCGGTCCAGAGGGCGCGCGCTCGGAGAGGCTCCACGTGGCGGGGGAGCGCTGAGCTCGACTCCGACCACAGGGCTCAAACCTCCGAGGGTCTCGCTCTGGAGGGCAGAGTGCGGATCCGGTCCAGAGGGTGCGCGCTTGGAGAGGCTCCACGTGGCGAGGGAGCGCTGAGCTCGACACCAGCCACAGGGCTCAAACCTCCGAGGGTCTCGCTCTGGAGAGTAGAGGGCGGACCCGGTCCAGAGGGCACGCGCTCGGAGAGGCTCCATGTGGCGGGGGAGCGTTGACCTCGACACCGACCATAGGGCTCAAACCTCCAAGGGTCTCACTCTGGAGGGCGGAGTGCAGACCCGGTCCAGAGGGCACGCGCTCGAAGAGGCTCCACGTGGCGGGGGAGCGCTGAGCTCGACACCGACCACAGGGCTCAAACCTCCGAGGGTCTCGCTCTGGAGGACGGAGTGATGACCTGGTCCAGAGGGCTTGCGCTCGGAGAGGCTCCACGTGGCAGGGGAGCGCTGAGCTCGACATCGACCACTGGGCTCAAACCTCTGAGGGTCTCATTCTGGAGGGCGGCTTCGACCTAGGCGTCCCGAGCTCGCAGGCTCGACCTGGTGGAGGACGGTGCTCGACTTGCTGTCTTGAAGGAGCTCAGCTCAGCTCGGCAGAGCGGTCCGGGCTGAAGTGCTGCCTTGGCGTCTGATGCGGTGGTCTCCTTTGTCGCGGCGCTTGTCAGCCTTCCACGTCAGCGGTCCCGCCACACCACATATATTACTGAAATATATTATTAACATATATTCATGTATTATTAAAAATATTATTAACATAAATTACTAAAATATAATATATTAATATATATTATCGAAATTTTTTGTCATATATTTATGATTACGTATAATCCTTATTTAGGAAATATATTGGTAAGAATTCATTATTGCTTTATATATAGAGCCTCTTGTACCATTGAGAATGAGAATATAAAGATTCTTCATCATTCTTTTTTCTGAGATACCATTCATCATCTTTCTCCTTTCTAGATTTTCTTACATGATATCGAAGCTAGTGCACTTGAGGTTTCTCCATTGATAACCCTTTCATGCATTGTTATTGATATTTCCTTCCCTATCTGTGATCGAGCCTTCAAACCCATTACAGTACTAAATTCAAGAAACCAAGCAAAGTAATCAAGTCCATCTTGAGATCTTAGCACCTATATGGTCTTGCCCTCTTCAGCCCTTTCTGTTGACTTCTTCTTCCTGAGATTTCTCCTGCTTATTCTACAGACTTCTTCTCGGGCCTATTCTATTGACCTTTACCTGTTACACCTATTCATAATATGGTGGATCCTACCCATCGTTATCACTTTTCTTTTGGACCTTCTAAGTATAGCAATTATAAGGAGACTGGTCATACTCTCTAGGTTTGTCCTACTCGCAAGTATCGCCACTGCTACAAAATTGATCCTGGGCACTATCAACAAGAATGCCCAAAAGCTCATGTTGCTCATTCTTTTAGCTACAAATCACTTGGATGGCATCCTAGATCCCATGCTCCATCCAGTCCCAGTTCCACCCCTCTATCATTTTGTCCCCTCCTTATTTCACTTCTCATCTTCTTGATCATTTTCTTCCTGAGTCTCCTAAGTTTTCATCGTCTTTTTCTTTGGTCACCACACTTTCTCTCCATACTAACTTTGTCACCGAACCTTCTTTTTCTTATCATGCTATCACCCCCACACCTTCTACAGACTAGCTTCTCCTAAATGATCCTGCCATGAAAACCTCACCTCTTGAGACAAACTCATCACCATCTTCTCTGGGACATGAACTTCTTCCTGTATGACAGTTTACTCATATCACTAAGGATAAACCTCCTTCTTATCTTTAGAAAAACTTTCATTGTTATTTCACTATTTCTAGCTGATGTGGCATGCAAGAATGAATTCTAACTTAGAGGATTAATTAATTTGTTGAGCAATGAAACCTACTAGCATAAATAAATTCATCCATAAAATAGCAAGGGATTCATATGAAGGAAAACTAAATAAGGGATGGATCAAACTAGGGCTTAATGTTTATCCCATGAAGATTGGACCTAATGGTTGGAAAACCATCCTAACTAGGGCTTAGACCATTCAAATATTCAAATCTAAGAATAAAGGAAGGTTTACTTACCAATATTGAAGTCCCACACTTGTAAAAGTGAGTCAATTTCAACACTCCTCGAATAGGACTTGAAACTATCACACCATGGGATGAAGACTTCTAGTGTAGATGGCTCCAAAGGCAAGATCAACCTCCTCTTCAACTCGCAATCCCGAGGGATCCTGGAAAGGAAAAGGATTAGTGACTTGGAATGGCAAGAAAATGAAAATGTAAGGGGTTTAAGAAGTAATGAAGTTGGTTGATTGGTTGAAGTTGTAGGGGATCATAAAGGTTGATTTAGCGCCTTGAATATTTGTTGGATGGAACTCCATTTGCTGAACTTAGGTTGCAACTCTTAAAGGATGAAGAAGGGCACTGTGTAGTATTGAAGAAGGCGTCCTTGGAGGATGAAGTAGGCGACCCTGAAGCTTGAAATTGTAGGCTGTGTGATGGAAGGATGGGGGAATGCTTTGGTCGATGGAAAAGGCAGCACCTTGATGGAATTTTTGGTAGAATTTGGAAGTGGCTAGGTCGGCTAAGGAATAGCTTTTGGGCATCTCACCCTCTCCCTCTCGGAGGACATTTGCTTAACACAAATGGAAGAACTTTGGAAATTTTCATTCATCAATAATGTCTTTACAAGAGAGGTTTGGAGGGCTATTTGTAAGCCTCCAATTCAATTAGAAAATTCAAAATACATGGAGAATATCATGGAAGGTTGCTAGCTATGTGGAAGGAGAGTTGAACCATGCTTGATATAGGGAGAAAAAGGTGGTCGGCTAGCTTCTTTTTGAATTCAATTTGGGCGCCCAAAGCTTTGATGATGTGGCATGTTTAGGTGTCCTCCATGTAGACTTTGAAGATGACATAGCCTCCAAGTGAGCTTGATGATGTGGCATCCACCTTGGCATGGTTGGTTGGAGTGTCTTGTGGTACTTAATCTTCAAGTCCTCTTGCTTATCTTGAACCCAATTCGAACCCATCTTGGATCCATTTATAAAAGCAACTAATTACAAGGTCAAATTGAACCCAATTTAACTTAAGAAATCAAATTGACATGGACTTAATCCTAATTACATGACTCAAACTCAATTAAAGACATTACATGACTCTAGCTCAATTAAATACCACATAAACTTCCCTATTTACAGGACTCAAGTTTAATTAAGAAATAAAATAGAAATCAAAGATAGACTTAACTTACTCCATCCATAAAGAATCTAGCTTGATTAGATTGGATTGAATTCTTTTTCGAGCTGTGGTGCGCGCACCACCAGCTTTCATGAGCCTCGCACTTATCATGAGACTTGTTCTGACCCATGTTGGCAGCAAGCTATGCAAGATATAGGCCTTAACTCATACTCATACTTGGGATCTAGTTAAGAGCTATAAGGCCCGTCTTGTGGCCAAAGACTTCACTCAGGAATACCGTATTGACTTTGATGAAACATTTATCCTTGTTGCATGTCTTACTTCAGTTCGCTCTCTCATTGCCAATGCTGCCCTTCATTGTTGATCCCTTTTTCAAATGGATATCAAAAACTTTTCTCAATAGTAACCTTGAGGAAGAAGTCTACATGCAACCACCTCCTAGTCTTGATATTCTCTCCGGCAAAGTTTGTCACCTTCGATGGTCTCTCTATGGGCTCAAACAGACTCCTCAGGCATGGTTTGCCAAATTCAGCAACATTGTTAACAACCTTGGTTTCTTCTCTAGCCCTCATGATCCTGCTCTCTTCATACAGTGCTCTTTACATGGCAGTATCTTACTTCTCCTCTATATTGATGACATGATTATTACAGATGATGATGCCAATGGTATTTCTTATCTTAAAAGGCATCTCCAATATCACTTTGAAATGAAGGATCTAGGTCACTTACACTATTTTTTTGGGATTGAAATTATCTTTGACTCTACTGGTTTTTCTCCATCCCAAACTGATATGGCAAGACCGCTGACATGGAGAAATCTGCGGGCGCCATATGGAGAGGGATGCCACGTCGACCCTCTGGCTCGGCCCTCATTACCGAGATGACCGAACTCTCCCATGGCAGCAGATGGAGCCTAGTCCTCCGCCAGGTCGAGCTCATGAGCTCGGCGCCTAGGCCGGAGCTGACATCCACCCTCCAGAGGAGACCCTCGGAGGTTAGTGCCCCCCCGGTCGAGGTCGAGCCAAGAGCTCACCTGCCGAGGTCGAGCTCTCCGAGTGCGCGCCCTCTGGACCGGGTCCGTCGACATCCGCCCTCCAGAGGAGACCCTCGGAGGTTAGTATCCCCCCGGTCGAGGTCGAGCCAAGAGCTCACCCGCCGAGGTCGAGCCTCTCCGAGTGTGCGCCCTCTGGACCGGGTCCGCCGACATCCACCCTCCGGAGGAGACCCTCAGAGGTTAGTGTCCCGCGATCGAGGTCGAGCCAAGAGCTCACCCGCCGAGGTCGAGCCTCTTGAGTGCACGCCCTCTGGACCGGGTCTATCGACATATGCCCTCCGGAGGAGACCCTCGGAGGTTAGTGCCCCGCGGTTGAGGTCGAGTCAAGAGCTCACCCGCCGAGGTCGAGCCTCTCCGAGTGCGCGTCCTCTGGACTGAGCTCGCCGACATCCACCCTCCAGAGGAGACCCTCAGAGGTTAGTGCCCCGCGATCGAGGTCGAGCCAAGAGCTCACCCGCCGAGATCGAGCCTCTCCGAGTGCCCGCCCTCTGGACTGGGCCCGTACTTCGCCCTTCTGCACCTGGCCGTCCCCGCAAGCCCGGAGCACCTAGGATGGAGCGAGCCCTGCTGTCCCAGCTCGACCCCAACCCGGAAGAAGTCCTCACCAGTCGAGGGCACCGGTGAGCCTCCCGAGGACCGTACCAGAATGCCTCTCAGGCCGTACTGACTACCTGACACCACCAGTTATACCAAAAAGGCAAGCAACGCACCGATTGAGGCACCACATTCCTCACCAACCACTCAGATCACCCAGGAAAGAAGACCATCCGAGAGATTCGAACCCGCGGGCGGCGGCCCGCCATTCGAGACGTCCCCAATTTCCCGGAACAAGGCAATCATGAAGGAGTGTCGGAGCGCCTGACAGCACCTTATCATGAATTAGGAAAGGGCTTCCTGGGACACCACCGCGCGCGTCTGACAGCACGGCAGAAACCCCGAGACAAGCTCCCAATGGCCAGTCTTCGACTACAAAGAACGATCGGCACCCCCCAAGGGGGGAAAGGTAACAATACCAATAAAAAAAATAAAAATAAAAACATAACGACCACTCACCACCAAGACAGGGCAAGCTCAACCAAAAGAGCAAAAGGCCATCACCATCACTAATGGTGGGAACCGAGGGGCTCAAGGAGAGGTGGAGAGACAGAGCATCCCTCTGTCCTCGCTACCAATCTCCCCTTGCAATGTTCACACCTCCACACACATCTTTCACTCCTCCTAGTGCAGAGTCTATCAAGAGAGGCCCGGCCAGAAGGATTTGTTCCCCTGGACCATCACTGACTTGATCGTCGGAGTGCCCCCGCCGGAAATCCCGGCCCGGATCTCTAACCATTATCTCGCAGGCCCTGGAGCAGAGGACCACTGGACGGCGGGAGGCGGGGACCCGGGAGCCGAGTGTGGCAGGCGGCAGGAGGAGCGCAATCCGACATGGCAGCTACGGGCCATGACGGTCTCGGCGGCAACACAAACAAATATACCTCTGATCTTCTTACTCATGCCGGCATCACCGATACCAAGATTATCTCTGCCCCACTAGAATCACATAGCCATCTCAACTCTACTAATGGGATGTATCTACCTGACCCTACTCGCTATTGTCAACTAGTTGGAGGATTGGTATATCTGACTGTCACCCATCTTGACATTATATATGCGGCTCATTCAGTTAGTCAATTCCTTGCTATCCTTGTACTCCTCATTATGTTGTTGTCATCCAGATTCTTCATTATGTATGAGGCACCCTACAATATGATCTTCATTACTCAATCCAATATCCATCTAAGCTTGTTGCTTACTCTAATGCTGATTGGGTTGATGATCCTATTGACCAAAAATTTGTCACTAGTTTTTGCTTCTTCCTAGACACCTCTCTTATCTCCTAGCAGAGTAAGAAATAAACAAAAATTGCTCGTTCCAGCGCACTAAGATAGAATATTGAGCCCTTGCCAATATAGTGGATGAGTTGATTTGGCTTCGATGGCTTCTCACTAATATGGGTGTGATCCATGATGGCATCACTATTTTTTATTACAATAATTAAAGTGCTATTGGGATTTTCCACAATAATATCTATCACGAGTACACCAAACAAATTGGGACTAACTGTCATTTCATTTGAGATGAAATTATTCGCCGTATGGTTTATTTTCAATACATTCCCTATAGGGATCAAACTGTAGATATCTTCACCAAATCTCATCCTCCGGGCTAGTTTCGAGATTTGTAAATCAAACTCAACTTGTCCTCTTTTGCAACTATTTGAGTTTGCGGGGAAATGTTAGAATATCTTGTATTAGCAAATATTATTAGAATATATTGTTAACATATATTTATATATTTCTAGAATGTAACATATTAGCATATATTGTTGAAATTTATTATCATATATTTATATTATGTATAATCCCCATTTAGAAAACATATCAAGTAATTACTATTCTATATATAAAACCTCTTGTACCATTTAGAATTAGAATACAAAGATTCTCCATCATTTTCTTTTCCGAGATACCATTTCTCATCTTTCTCCTTTCTAGGATTTTTTATAGTTTTTTTAAAAAAGTTTTCTTGGATAAAACAGTCTACATTATTACTTCCTACTTTGGATGCTGTGAGTATTGGGTTAGATATCAAACCTTCGTATCTATGTTTATCTTTTGATATAATGTAGTTATATATTTATGCTTGGAGTTTGTAGTCACTAATAGAATTGGAACAATCTGCGTTGCTTTTTTTTTTTTTTTTAATGAGAAGGAAAGTAAGAGCCATAAATAATCTTCATTGTTAAAAATTACATATCTATAGCATGTGAACGCATTATGATACTCATTATTGGTGCCTATCAAATTTCATGTGGTGCGTTAATGGGTTTTTAACAAGAGGCCTGCAATGAGAATAAGTTCATGCAACACACGTATTTACTTTCATTGTTCTTGGCGTTTCACTCCTTCTCGCTCAATAATTAAAAAGCACATGCAAGGAGAAAAGTGCCATTTAACGTTCCACATGTCTTTTAAATATAAAGCACCTAAACAAGCATTGTTGGTAATTTACTCTTCTTTTTTTTTTTTTTGATAAACAAAAAGGGTTGGGGGGATAAATCCTCGATGTAGCTTTCTGCTTGGATCCCCAGTCCGTCAGGCGATTGTTCAATAGGTCATATTTTTTTCGTGTGATGTTGCTGCTGAATCTCCCGGACCGGGTTCTTTCGGCTGGCTGGAGCGCGCCTCTCCCAGTTCCTGCAAAGAAGTCCTACGGGCCGGTGGTGTGCCGACGAGGACACTTCGATGGCTAAGTTAGTAGGAGCCTTAGAGCAATAGAATGGAGGAAACAAAAGGAGATCACTCATGGAGAAGAAGAAGTGCCCTTACCACTCGGAGTCCCCCATTTACCTTATATAGGTGCGGAATACTACCAGAATCTATTAGAGACTAGGCTAGAAATATCCGATCTGTCCCTAGGAGAATCAGGGTGGTGGCCAGGTGGCATTGGGACGTGGCTGCGTCATGGGATCTGTTGTAACAAAATTCTGGTACCAGCTGGAAAGGGCTTCTGGAGCCTTTTGATTAGTATGGACCTGGCTGAAGCAGGTCAGTCGGACCTCAAATGGGCCGGTCGGATCTCTAGTGGATCGGCAGGACCTCAAGCAGGTCGATCGGATCTTTGGTTCGGCTCAGAGGAAAGCTAATTGGGTATAACAATTGCCCCCTGCTATTGGCCTTCGGGAGGGCTTGCGGCTTTGAAGGGCGAGAGTATCATCCTTGCATTGAATGCACTCATCTTTGAAATGATTGCGAAGCTGATCAGGCATGCTGTGTCTGGTCATTTCCAATCTTCAAAGATTTGCGCCTAGGACACGTGTCGACCCTGCATTAGAAGCGGGGGAGCGGCAGTTAATGCAAAAGGGGTGCAATGATGAAGGGCCAGCCTGGCCCGCTCGGCCGTCGGACTTCATAAGTGACTTAAGAGACGTGGCGACAACTGGGCGATTGGCGCTGTATTGGAGGCGAACTCTCCGTTACTAATCTGGCGATCACGTAGATCGCGGCTTGAATGTGCTTCCTTGCGTCGCATTGGCTTCCGTCATGTGAGGAGTCGTACCGTCTGCGTTTGGGTCATGAGAGTCGAGGGACGATGGGAACCAACTCTCTCAAGGGCTATAAAAGGAGGTGTTGGGGTTCTGGGTAGAGTTCCCTGCTACATTCATATTCGAAGAGATATAGTGCCTCCTTTCGCTGTCACCGTCTCCTAAGGAAACCAACTCCCAGATCAATCCCCTCTTCCTCAAACTCCATAGTAATGGCCTTCGCCAGCCGGAGTTCCAGCCGTAGGGAGGGAGTTAGGCCCCAATGAAATCCGGTCTGAGATGACATGGGAGAGGGTAGAGGCTCTTAGGGTTAGGTATAACATTCCTTCTATCTTGCACCTCTCTATCCCGAACCGGAAAGGAAGGGTGACCAAGCCGCTGAGTCCGGGAGCCCTTCCGATATATGAGGATCATCTTAAGGCAGGACTTAGGTTCCCCTATGTGATTTCTTTGTAGAGATCTTCAACCTGTATAGGATCTCCCCTGCGCAACTGACCCCGAACAGTATTCGGGCGATCAGCTGCTTCATGGTTCTGTGCTGGCGAGCCGGAGCCGAGCCCAGGACTTCTCTCCTCACCAACTTCTTCATCCTGAAAAAAGACTTTAGGAGCCAAGAATGGTGGATGTTTAGCCCTTACCCTGGACGGAAGATATTAAGGGGTCTTCCGTTGGCCATCCGCGGGTGGAAGTCCATATTCTTTTTCGTGGATAGTCTCCAGCCTTGGGATTTTGCTCTGTCATGGGAGGAGCCAAGGCCGACGACCAACAAAGGGAGGGCAGTACTGATGGCCGACCAGGCGGACTTCAATAGGATGAAGGCGGTCGGCATCACCATGATATATGAGTTGCTTCGGGAGGACAGCCTCCAGTTGGCCGAAATCAACCGCCACGGGAGCTTAGGTAGGATAGAAGCCGCTGCCGTCGGTCTTCTTTTTGTTCCATGGACTTTCTTTACTTACTTTGGTTTTTTCCTTGTAACAGGAGATAAGATCAAACCTGACAGAGCCAAGATAGCAGAGTGGGCGGCAAGGAAGAGGGCCGCCTAGTCCATGGAGCCGACTGCGAACAAGGCAAAGAAACAATGGGTGGAGGAGCAGCCCGCAATCATAGTGGCGTCAGACTCTGAAGAGGATAACGTGCCTCTATCGGAGAGGCTGGCGGCGAAAGGGCCAGGACCTTCGCCCATCGCTAGGGAGTCGGCCGCCCGACTGGAGCAAGTGCCGTCTGAGCCGGCCAAAGCAGCGACAGCCTCAGCCCCGTCACCAACTGAGCCAACAGAAGCGGTGAATCTGTTGCTGTTGAATCTCCCGGACCGGGTTCTCTCGGCCTGGCTGGAGAGCGCCTCTCCCGGTTCCTGCAAAGAAATCCCATGGGCCGGTGGGGTGCCGACGGGGGACACTCCGATGGCTAAGTTAGTGGGAGCCTTAGAGCAACAGAATGGAGGAATCAAAAGAAGATCACTCATAGAGAAGGAGAAGTGCCCTTACTGCTCGGAGTCCCCCATTTACCTTATATAGGCGCGAAACACTACCAGAATCTGTTAGGGGCTGGCTAGAAATATCCGATCCGCCCCTAGGAGAATCAGGATGGTGGCCAGGTGGCACCGGACGTGGCTGCATCATTGGATCTGTTGTAACAGAATTTCGATACCAGTTGGAAAGGATTTTTAGAGCCTTCTGATTAGTATGGGACCGGCTGAAGCAGGTCAGTCGGACCTCAAATGGGCCGGTTGAACCTCTAGTGGGTCGGCAGGACCTCAAGTTGGTCGGTCGCTCTCAAGCTGGTCAGCAGGACTTCAAGCGGGTCGGTCGAATCTTTGGTCCGGTTCAGAAAAAATTGATTGGGTATAATACGTACCCTTCCCACCGACCGGTGAGTACGTTAGTCTGATCCTACTATGGAGCCAGAGTAGTGCTTCAGCAAACTGGAATTTAATCGAGTCATCTACGGATTCATGCTTCGAATATGTGATCGAAGAATGATGGGATCGTATCTCTATCGACCGTACTATTATCGTAGTAGCGTAATTTACTAATTTTTAATAACATACGTTAAAGAATAAGTTATACAGTGATTTAATAAACTAGGCTTTATTTGAAGTACAATAGCTTTTAATGGTTAGTTTGGGCCCCACAGCACAAAAGCAGGGGAAACCACTGCGTCAATTTTGGAAAAAGAAAAAGAAAAAACAAAAAACAAAAAGAGCCGAGGCAAAGCACCAGAGGTAAATACGCGAACCCACTTCAACAGGGACATTGGGCAGGGCCCGTGGAGCCTCGAAGCTGGTCCGCAGATGATAGCGACTGCTACAAATGCCTTGCGTGTGACAACTGGAACTCATGGATTCAAGTATAGTTATCCTTATCATATATCTCACCATGTCCCAGTGGAATCAAAATAAAGTAAAATAAAATCCCATCAATCATGAAGCACTCGGTAACTGGAATTGCAATCAAGAGATTGGATCGAGGATCCATGTTCTTCCCCATCATATCATCTGGTTATCTAATTATCTAATCAAATTATTCTGCAGAATATTTATTTTAAAATTCATATAAATAAATATACAAAAAATTTCAGAATGCTTTAAAATTTATGTAAGGCACGATGATTAATATTATTAAAAAATAATTACTTTTTTTTTTGGTAAGCGAATCCTTGCAACTTAGTATCTCAAAATTTCTGTCAATATTCCACACGCCGCTGATTCCTGGTATTTATCACAAATTACTTTCTCAGAAAGGGGTATAAAACAGTATATTGCTCATAAGGAGGATTAATTGTACTCCACTTGTTAATTATAACATCTCGTTTGAATATATATGGCTAATGGGGCAAACTGCATTAATAACGTCTTTAAAAAAAGCTGTCAAAAAAATTGATTAGATAAACAAAAGCTTTCTTTTTTTTTTTTTTTTGCCATTTCCTTCGGTAAGTAGCCTCACTAGATTCCTTTTTTTTTTCCCGTTTGCTCTAGAAATTATTGCCTGGGTTCTCATTGATTGCAGTGAAAAAAAATCAAGAAATAAAACTATAAAAAAAGGTGTCTGGGGGTGGGGGAGCGAGAGAGAGAGAGAAAGAAAGGGAGGGAGGGGTGTTTTCCATTAGGTCCCCCCTCTGCCGCTACCAAGCTCTGTTGTTGCTTTCCCCATTTGACTCCCTTCCAATTCCCATAAAACATTCCTTTCTATCGACCCTTTCCATCTATGCTTGTCTGCTAACCCATCTTCCCTTCGGTTCCTTTCAAAGACCTCATCTTTCCTTCTCTTCGCTCTGTTTCTCGGTCTGGTATCGAGGAGGGACTCGGGATCTCAGCGGTCTCTTTCAACTATTCTCTCTTCTTCCCTTTGATTTCTTTCACACTTCCTTTTTCTCTCTGCCATGGGGTTCTCTTTAGAGCTCTTTCTAGGTTCCTAAAGAGAGTTCAGAAGCTCAAGTGAAGAGCTTTTTGGGTGCTCTGTGTTCAGTTCCAAGGTGATCATTTTCGTTTGCTTCCTTGCTTTTTGGCCGAAACAGTTGGAGGAGATGATGGTAGAAGAGTGGAAGGGGAGCATGGGGCCAGAAGGTGCTCCCAAGGACCAGTTTCCGGTCGGCATGCGGGTTCTGGCCGTAGACGATGATCCGGCCTGCCTCAAGTTGTTGGAGATTCTGCTACGTCGCTGCCAGTATCAAGGTTGGATCTTTTTTTCACTCCTTTTTCCTCTTTACCTCCCTCTTCCTGTAGTTTTGTGGCCACTGGCTTTGGGTTTAGTCATCATGTGACAAATTAGTACAGTTTAGTAGTTTTCCAAATGAAAAGAATTTGATATGCATTTGATATATTGATTATGTTAATTGACGTGGTGTTTTCCTTTGACTCTCGATTTATATATATTTGGTGTCTTAATTTCCTTTGTTCTGGGTCAAGTTCGGATTTCTTTTCTTTCTTTCTTTTTTCTCTCTTTGTTACAGTTTAACTGGGATCTGCTTAAAGATTAGTTCATTTGGTTCTTCTAGTTACGGCGACTAATCAGGCGATCACGGCTCTGAAGATGCTGAGGGAGAACAAAGACAAGTTTGATCTGGTCATCAGTGATGTCCATATGCCCGACATGGATGGTTTCAAGCTGCTGGAGCTTGTGGGCCTGGAAATGGACCTCCCGGTCATCAGTAAGTCTTGGATATTGTCTCATTGTTTCCAATCATTCTAATAATGAGGGTATTATTAATCTTCCTTGACTCAAAACTTCTTTATCTTTAATCATGAGTATGTACTTTGTACCAAGCAGGTTAATAGGTGGAATGTGTTTAATAGTGATAAGAAATAATTTTAATATAATTTTTCTTTAATACTTTATTTATGCATTTTAGCATCACCAAACTACCTAGTTAATAGTTCGAGATCGAGTTGTTGTCAAATATTTAGAATAATGCAGTTTCTAAACCGAGAAAATCTATAATACAGTGCTATCAGCGAATGGCGAGACTAAAACTGTGATGAAGGGGATAACACATGGTGCCTGCGACTATCTGCTGAAACCAGTTCGGCTCGAAGAACTCAGGAACATATGGCAGCATGTAGTCAGGAGGAGGAAATTTGATCACAGAGATCACAATAATTATGATAATGCGGGTGATTCAGAGAAGCCTCAGCATGCAAATTCTGAAAGTGGGCAGGGTCATATTCCTAGCGAATCATCTGATCATGGTGGGAAGCTTAACAAAAAGAGGAAGGAGCAGAATGAGGATGAGGAAGATGGTGGTCAGGAAAACATGCATGAGAGTGGAGATTCATCCACTCAGAAAAAGCCAAGGGTGTTTGGTCTGTTGAACTGCACCGTAAATTTGTAGCTGCTGTCAATCAGTTGGGAATTGACAGTAAGATTTTCCTGCCACAACAGTCTTTTTTTTTTTTGTGCCATTTCCTGTTAGAACTGGACTGAGTATTACTGAAAACATTCACAGTTAAGTCTTATGTTTCTGTTCATCTTTCTGTTACAGAGGCTGTGCCTAAGAGGATACTAGATCTTATGAATGTTGAAAATCTCACAAGGGAAAATGTTGCAAGCCACCTACAGGTGCTCCATTTCTTTTGGTTGTTGATTTCCTTTCCCCTCTTCTTTTTTCTTTTCTTTTCTTTTCTGTTTTTTGAATTAGCATGCCTTGTTGGTATTGGTTTAAACACTGCCTAAAATTCCACTACAGTTGTTGCTACCATTTAAAAAAAAATATTATAATAGTTGCCATGGAAAGCCTTTCATATACTGGTGCGCTGATAAATAGGGGCTTTTGCATTTGATGATGCCCTGAACATTAGTAGATGTATCAAGTTGTCTAATTAGTCAAGTCCTCTTGAATGATTACAGAAGTGAAGGACCAAGGTTTCAAACAAATAAGCACATTTAATAACATTACCCTCTAATTAGGAAATATAGTAGTCCACCTCTCCTTCATATGGTTTCATCTCTCATCACATGACTATATTCTTGCTTTGAAACTGACTGTCAAATGTTCTGGTTGCAGAAGTATAGGCTTTACCTTAAAAGACTAAGTGCTGTGGCAAGCCAACAAGCTAACATGGTTGCTGCTTTTGGGGGCAGAGACCACTCCTATTTACCTATGGGTTCCTTGGATGGATATGGAAATTTTCATACATTGGCTGCTTCTGGTCGGCTACCAGCACTTTCATCTTTCCAAACAAATGGAATGCTTGGTGGAACAAACTCTGCTGGATATGAACTGCGTGAGTTTGTTACCTCTAGAATAGTTCAAGCTGGACGTGCCCATGGCAACACAAGCAATCCCATCAGTGATTTTGGTAAGGTTCAGCACATTAATCTACCAGGAAGCCAACATGGGAATTTGCTCCAGGGGATGTCCACGACATTGGAGCTAGACCAATTGCAGCAACACAAGACGATGCAGGATGCAAATATACATTTGCCTGGTTGTTTCTCCGGTGCTGGACTGTCTACTGGTAGCTCCAGCAATTCTTTTGCCAATGAAACAAACAATCCTTTCTTATCGCAAGCACATCAGCAGCATATGCAGTCAAAGGGGTTAGGCAATCACTCTTCTGTAGGACTGTCGTCTGTGAGCTCGGACCCTTTCCAAGTGAGTGTTGGTGGTTCTTCCCAAGTGCCTAACCTTGGTAGATGCAATGACACCTGGCAAGGTGATGTTCCATTAATTGGGCATACATCCAACTCTTTTCATCATGATGACTTAGCTAATATGGGAGCCAATGTTCCAGTAGGCTTGCACATAGACAGCAATCCTCTGAATATTTCTTCCGGAAATGTGGTAGCGGCGGCACCTCCACATGATCCTGTGACTGGAGGAGATATACAGTGCCAAGCTAGCTCTTTTGGTGGGAGCATGATGCTAATGCCTTCAACTTTAGATGGAGACTCAAAATTCTTCAACTTTGGGAATGCAGGCATTTCTAAACAGAAATTGGAGGAGCCAAATCAAGATCATATTTGTGAACCTAATCTTGTATTTAATTCTTACTTAAATTCTCCATTGTCAGGTAATCTTATAATTGGTCCTATTGCTGAGAGTCAGAGACTAAACAATGGCCATTTTAACAAAAAATGGGACATAAATGGGGTTGGCCAAACAAATTTTGTTGCTCCAGTTCCTACACAGAATTGCAAGATTGATAATTCAAGCAGCAATATCCAGTTGACCCACAAGCAGTCTATTTTGGAAAATTCAAAGTCACAGGGTGGATCTTATTCTAATGGTTGCAGCTTTGACGATCTGGTCAATTCCATGATAAAACCAGTATGATCCTTTTCCATTTGTTTACATGTTACTATAAATGTTACTCTTTTTGTCTTGTGTAGCATCAATAATTATTGGTGGTGGATGTGTCTTGCTGAAATGCTTATTTGGTGGTGAGCAAAGTTCTCAACTTAAGGTTTTATTTGGAAGCTAAACGTATCTGATGTTTTTAGAATAAAATACTAAACCATCATATATTCAAAAACCAAGATGCTGCTCTTCAGATTAAAGTAAATGGAATCCAAATCTTCAACTCAAAAATAGATCGCTGCAGCCTCATACTATTTCTACAGTTTCACCGTTCATCTTCCAATCCAAATCACAATCCTCTGCTAACATTATTTGGCTTTGCGAGTGGAAGGGTAATGCTCCCCTATGACAAAGCAGTAAGGATCGCAAATCCAAGCTCTGACAAATCAGTAGATATAGATGCCCTTGGGACAAATTTGAACAACCCAAGGGTTTTTTTTTTTGGTAAAAGGGGTTGTTATTCAAGCAAACAATTTTTTGGGTAAAGAGCATCAGCTCGGGCATCAGATTTTGTTGAAGCTCTTTCGATTATTATGTTTGAATATAAGACTTCTTTGCATCATGGGGATCCAAATTAACAGTGTGATTGGAATGCTAGTATACAAAGCCTCCATATTTTATTATTTCTGATGATCTGAGGCCAACCATTTCAGGCTATGCACTGTGCAACTTGAGGAGCAATAATTGAAGTTAATCCAAGTTTCTCATTAGGAAGTGAACCAATAAACACTTAACTGCACTTACTTGCAGATCAACATACATATAGAGGGTTATCATAGCCCTCCGATCAGTCCTGTCATCTGATTGGAGCCATGATACATGCTGCATCACAACTTCTTATTTATTTCATCACATGATTTGAACAAGTGCACTGCAAGATTATGCTTTTTTTCTTGCTGTAGAGAAGGTTGCATTGCACACACTACTACTGGAGTATTACTTCATTGTGGGCCTTTAGTAATTCATGAAATCAAAGTAGCAGTATATATGCAGATAAGTGTTTTTATGATTCTCCTCAGAATGCACTTTCATTTTTCAAGGTGGTTGATTGAAGTTTTGATCGATAGGATGTCCAATGGTAGGTGACTGAAGAAGTTAATATTGTTATTTAAGGTAATGTGATGAAGCATAATTAACAACATGATGCAATTTTTAACATGGCTATAATCTATGCCGATGCTTTTTGCTACTAGATGGATGATGCAAGAAACTTCCATTCTTGATTGAACTGTCTACACAACCATAAATTTCAGTAGAGATAGTGGCTTTAATCAACTGACAACTATGAGACATCAGGCTCCTTTGTTCATTCGTTATTATTAGGTCTTCATTTAGTGAACTGCTAAAGAATTTCAAGGAATGTGTTCAATGATCCTTTTTAGATATTTTAATTGCATAATGCTAGTTAGGGGCCAATCCCCTCCCATGCAAGGCCATCTTTCAGATTAGGTTTGAAGCTGTTCTTCTGGTCACTTTCCTTATTTTCATAAAATTCAATCATTTATACTGTATCTATTATTTGAATATTGTAATTATGGTTTGATGACGTCCTTTCTCCTTAAAGTAAAATTAAAGGGCTCCAGCATTCTTTCACATGTCTGAGGTCCTTTTTTAGAGAACAGGGAGAAAAAAAATCCCCCAAGGACTAATATTCTAAAGCATTTGGGCATTATTTATATTTTTCTAGAGAAAAAAATATTCCTGTAAAGTAGATATTTCCATGATCATAGGTTTTGTTGTCCATCATAACAAAACATGTGGGAGACCATAAAGTTGGAAAATTTTGGAATGTGGTGATTGATCAATGGAATGATTCTAAGCTTTCTTATAGAATGTGATATGCACAATCGTTTACTACCATCTGCAGGTAGGCTTAGCAAAATCTGCCCTCATGCCAAGAGATCTGCTCACAACTGACTTAGTAACAGAAGACATCTTTTGTGGGCTTTGAGCATCAACATCATGGAAGTAGATGCCAATGCAGAGCACCCATATCTGTTTAGATGGACAGACCTTAAACTTGTTATAGCTCAAGTAATATTAAAATTTGTTCATCCAAATACTGAGATTGAAATTGATACTTCTGATCTCTCTCTCTTTTTTTTATCTCATATATGAGGCTGAAATAGGAGGCTGTATTAAGATATACTATTATATAAGATTTATTGTTTTTTCACCTTATAAGTTCTATGTAGAAAGAAGAGTGCTAGCAGGCACATCAAGAATTCAAGATACAGCAAAAACATGCATCCAAAGTGTAATGAACGTATTATAATGATGCGTACCGGTGATGGCCAATTGTTTGTACATATAATGATGCATTCAAGACATAAATCATTCTGGCATGGGGCACCAAATTATACCAAGTACTGACAATATAAATTCAATTCATTCTTCCTATTTATTTTGATGATGGTAGGTTGGATTTGTCTTTAAAAGCTTGTTTCTAAGAGACGCTGGTTATGTATATTCTTTCTTCTTTATTAAGAGTTGTTCCTCGTTTTTTTTTTTTTTGTTGGCCTTTCTGCATTTGCAGGTTTACTTTTAATCTTTTTGCCGTTTTAGTCCACTTTGTGCGATCTCTGAGTTGAATTTGAATGATCAAGGAATTACTTGGTTCACTTTTGCACTGAAAATTTCCAGGTGTGATGTTTCTCAGGTATCTAACTGCATTACCCTGTGCCCTGCAGGAGAGGGATGACATTGCATTCATTGATAATGACATAGGAAGCGACTTCTATCCTTTAGGTGCCTGCATGTGAAGCCTTTTATAGGTTGGTCGGCGCTGCTTTCTGGTGGAGGAGTTTGTTGCATTATGTTGCTAGTCTCTGTGGCAAAAGATTGCAGTTGCCATTGCTGCTGCCATTCTCTCTAGAATGCTTTATTGTTGTGTAGACTAGAATTGTTAGATAACAGGTGGTCTTGCATCTAGAATTTTGTGATGCCAGCCATGGATTTTGACTTGATGGTTTCCATATATTATGATGCTAGTGATTTGGATGTGTTGTGCTCTTAGAACCGATTTCTAGTCTCCATAATTATCATGGCAGAATTAGGTTATCATGCAATGCTTTGAGGAGCACGATCTCCATTACTGCATGTTGCTAAATATTCGACAATATCAGGGTAGACAACTTGACTTTCATAAATCTGAGCTCTCATCATTGAGGTTCCAATTTATAGGTATCGTAGTGTGGCAAACAGGTTTGTGGCAATGAGAGGTCTGCCTGGCTGTGTGGCTTACATCTCAATACAAAGATTAGATATTAGAGTACAAGTTGTGGCAGCCCTCTGATATTCATTAGAATATAAGCTGCAGGGAAAAGCAGTTTGATATGGTGTGAAAGCTATAAAAAGAAGTGCATAATCGCAATTAAGTTTAGCCCAATAGTGACATTGCTTGACAGTCTTGATGCTTGCGTTTGACATTTTTTATGTTCATTTGTTATAATGCATTACTATTCCAATTTCAAACCTTTATATTGTATAGAAATTAATCTGCAAATTAAACTATGGCATTGGGCGAGCAATGAAATGATTAAGCAATGCTTTTATTTCCCAGTTATTGTTTTTTTTTTAATTTTTTTCTATAATACTAGCTAACAATATCTTGCTGCACATTGTATTGCACCAACAACATGATGCTTAAATGGTGGGATATTGAATGCTTGCGATGTTATAATTAATGGCTAATAATAGTTCCAGCAGAAACAGTTACACGCCTGTCAACTCATCCCCACATACTGTTCCCTATTTTTCTCTTGATTGCTTTTTATCATGCATTTATTAGGTGACTGATCTGAAGTGCGGAGATTACCTACAATTTGGACCATAAAAGATAGTGCCAGCTCTCAATAATGGCTCATTATTGATAACATTGTTTAAATTAATTCAGGCATCTAAAGGACTTGGATGTATGTGCTAATGGCCCTTCTTCTAGGTTCTGATGCTGGATTCGATGAATTCTATACTCTGAGCTGACAGGATTATTAGCTGACCAATGACAATGAATTAAAGATAGGCTGGCAGCTTTATTAGTTTTGAAATCTTGAGGACGAGGAACATTATCCCTGTGGGCTGGAATTTGATGTCTCTTGGAAAGGTTTGGAAAGGAAAAGAGTGGAAATAATTAACCGATGTTAAAATGAGCTTTCCTAAGTAGAAGAGATAACCAGACATCATGCTTTTAGAGTCAATTCAAAACTAAATAAATTAAGCAAAAGGAGAAGGAATGTTCTTTTAAAGCTTTTGAGAGACCAAAAAGATGTCAAACACCTGTTCTGTTAAGAGAAGCAAGGCCAAAGCTTCTTTATCATGGGGTGGATTTTCATATTTCATAAGTAGTGTGGATGGGTGAGATTTCTATTATACCAAAGCTTCTTTATCATGGTGAAGAATGAACCATGCATGCCATTGGGTGTAAATGTTGTTCAACCAAGGACGCTTCAAGTGTTACAATTTCCCACCACCAACAAAAACTAAAAAATAATTTAAAAAATAAAAAGACAAAGAAACGAATGGTACAATTGGGCACCATATTTTCCATCAATCAAGACCTAGCATTGAGATCATTTCATTACAATGTTCAGGGCATGGTCCAAGTGTGCAATCAAAGGTGACATAATGTGTTCATATATTGCCCTAGACTAATTTGTGGGTCGATGTGATTGGGTGGTACCAGATTTCAGGTGGTTGGCAATAGAGGCCCAGAGTGGCCCGAGGCCTATCAGACCTGTCTGGCTTCAAGTTGGGCTTCATAGGCCTGGCCCGAGATAGTTTGGGTTCAAGTTTGAATTATTATAGAGCCGAGAAAGTCTTTGTACACCATGCCCTGTGGGAAACAAAATACTACATAATCTGATTAGACCATGTAAACCATACATTCAATGCTTGCATTCTACCTTTTAGTTAAAAAACATTAAATGTGCATTGAAAAACAGGACTTACATGATTCTTACATGACCTAATCATATTTAGTGGTATTTAGTGGTATATTTTTCTGCACCATCCTTAGTGGACAAAGAATTACTCTTATAGGCCTAAATCAAAATCCCTTCTATCCTAAGCCAAGATGAACCCAAGGCCAGTTCGAGGCCAGTTCGAGCTTGGTATAGGCTTGGCCCTAGTCCTGTATGCATTTTTTAGGTGTATGCATATTTTAGGTCTAGATCCAGTGTAAAGTTTGAAAAACTTTATGGACCATGCCTGGATGTAGGTAAACCCAGGCCGACTCGATCCAGTTTCAACCTTGGCAACAGGCAACAATGATATCTACCGCCTAGTTATGTAGTCCATTGCTAGAGAAATTAAATTTTGTTACCCCGGCGAAATAGGAAACAATTACCTATTAACAAAGAAAAAATTTCAAATATCTGTTTCAGGTATATTTTATATTGATGCCTTACATGTCAAAGTCCGCCAACTAACCTTACTTCGAACGTGGATTGTCTTCAGTTAAGAGGCCGGGGCCCTATCACCCTAGAATTCTCTTGCATTGAACGTTAGGTCATCTCCATCTCCATCATGATCCAGCTTAGAGAGTAGAAGCTAGTCCAAGAGGATCGATACCACTCTATTAGTATTACCCATACAATATCCTGGCCATGATTTCTCCACCGCCCATGGACCCGGACAAGGGTCCAAATAACCAGTTCTCGGTTCACAAAAACGGAACAGTGCTCGGAATACCTGGTTGGCCATCGAATGCTGGCCCACCGTGCAACATTTCTTATAGCCATATGCCTTCCGGGATGTGGACGCCGCGAGGCCTTGGTCGACCACATCCATTCCCGAGTACACCAGACCAGGACATGACGTTACCAAGGAACAAACAAAAGAAGGAGACGTCTCGTTGGCGATGGACCCCACCCTTATTTTCATGGACATGGCCCCATAGCGCTCATGGACCCTGGAAGACCATGACATGTTTCTACAACCAGCAGGCATCGAAGCCCTCATTTCAGGAAATCTGTCCCTCATCCTCCCCTTTGCCCCCTTTCTTATTTCAGGCCTCAGGGAGCCAGAACTAGAGGAACACTGAAGCAATGTCCATCCAGAGGGAGGATTTCCATGAGGTTCTCATCGCAAAGACCACGACGATTCATCCAAGAGCTCACCCCCATGAGGCCAGAGTTATCCGGCTCTCAAATCTAGACAGAAAGTGCCCTTTGCTCATGTACTGGGTGTTCTTTTACAGGTCACCTCCAGCCCACCAGGGCCTGTCAGCTGGCTCTCTTTTCTCCTCCTTAAAAAGGGGCCTGGAGGAGACCCTGTCTGCCTGGTACCCAGCTGCAGGGAGACTGTCCTTAAGTCCGGCCACCGGAAGCTTGACCTGATCTGCACCAATTCAGGTGCACTTTTGGTGGAGGCTTCCACTCATTTGAAGATCTCAGAGCTTGGAGACCTCTCTCAGTACAATGACTTCTATGAACACCTGGTCTTCAGGCCTCCCTTCTCCAGTCGCTTCTCTGACATACCCCTTGTTGTTGCACAGGTACGTGGGTCCAATGTACACTATTAAGTTCATAGTCTTTTGTCTTTTGCGGATTAATTAATCATGTATATTCTTTCTTTTTCTTGCCATGCAGGTCACCAAGTTTAGCTGTGGAGGATATGCAGTGGGGGTAGGAACAAACCACTCACTCTTTGATGGGTCGGCAAACTATAATTTCATGCATGCATGGGCTTCTAAAACAGTCGGGAAAGCAGATGAGGCAGTGGAGCTGGTTGAGCCAGTGCATGAACGGGGGAGGTTGTTGGTAGGTTGTGGCCAAATCGAAGAGAATTTGACGAGGCCTGGCGGAAGAGATAAGATGATGGGAGTCACAGCTTTTGATCATCTTTACCAGTTGATAGAACAGACAGTCTCCATGGAACAGAAACCTCCGTGCGAGCACAGATTCTCGGAGGTGGGCAGCACAAACCTTGAACAGCTTGTTTTCAGGACCTTTTCCCTGGGAAGTGCCATGGTTGGGAAGCTTAAGAACAAGGCAACCACTGATTTAATTGGCACATGCTCTTCCTTCGAGGTTGTCGCAGCACACCTGTGGAAGGTAAAATGAATTTCGTAAGAAAGATCTTGAGCATGTCTTCATACATAAATGCATGGTATCCAAATGATGAGGCGTGCTTTATTTTTAGTCCCATGATAGCTAGGGGCTCGAGCCTCGCAATCATCGTAGGATAGAACAATATATAGATATATATGGTAGAGCCAAAGGATCGAGCATCGTATATTTTATTTTAAGACAAAAAAAATCTTTCACATAGATCTACTTTAGCCATGTATGCCTTTCAAAAATAAAGTACTGTTTGAGATCTGATTTTAATTAACATGGACCTGATCATGTGGCATCGCAGAGTACTGTATAAGCATGAATAGCGGCCACCATCAAAAAATGGACGGCCATGCATTTAACAAAATTGCTGGTCAACGAGCACATGCTGCTATGTCATATATATGCAAAATACATACATTTGATGGATGTGCATCGGTACTTTGATGACAGCCATTCAGAAACAAAGCACTCTGTGGTATATATATACAGATCGTATCACAGAAGATCCTCGTTGTTTAGCAAATTCCTGTTAGTAAATAAATTTAATTATAATTAACTTCATTGTTGTTAGAAGTCTAAGAACCTTTGTTGGTAATCTAAAGGTTTGAGGGAGCCTAAGAGTGACATGGAAACTCCCGTTACCTAGAAACAAATGCATGAGTAATTGTGTTTTGATTTCGTTTAGTGATATATTGTATCCTTTAAGCTTTCCTAGAGGTTATAAATATCACGGGATCAATTTACAATGAAACTATGACTATTTTGAATCTTTAAGTGCCTCCAAAAATATAATTATTTTATTCCGAGCTTACCATTTTTCCTTGCCAATATCAATCCCCAAATACCTTTGCTTTTTTCATGTACAGCGATTGTACATCTTATACCTGGTCATACCAAGGTTTGTGAATGACTACGTTTCAGAAACATCAACCGCATAGTTATGCTCGCATGTAATCCGATAATCCACACGGCTGCATGATTGTCTCTCAGTCTTTTCTGACATGCCATATCATCTTAGGCAGCATCCTTTCACTCTCCAGTTAAGTTCTCTTTTCTTTCTTTCTTTCTTTTATTCATTTCTTCCTTTCTTTTTTTGAGAGAAAAACTTCAAACACTTCTAAATAGTGAAATAAGTTTGCAATGATAATACAGGATAGAACACAAAATTTTACATGATTACTTCCTGAAGTACCATATCCAGAGAAATTACAAAAGCCTTAATTCATGGCTAAAAAATTGTACCCATCATCCATCTTCCATCGTGGATACAACTTATCTATCTTCATCCATCATTTAAGTCCTGAAGAATACATGCTATTTAATAAGGTAAGTTCAAGTTAAACCATAAATTGGTGGTGATATA
The DNA here is from genome assembly GCA_021397845.1 of Areca catechu. NCBI lineage: Eukaryota > Viridiplantae > Streptophyta > Magnoliopsida > Arecales > Arecaceae > Areca > Areca catechu. Next base: position 6,160,431 of record CM038047.1, on the reverse strand, counting down.
TTGTCGGGTATGGCCATGGGTCGAATGATGAGGATACTGTTCATGCCTTATGGTGTTAGGCTTGTTATAATAAATATCATGAAAATATAAATCAGATAAGGCATCAAAAGTTATTGTTGTAATTTTATTAACTTTATTTAAACAAATAAAATGCTCCATTTACAAATAAATGAGGATATTTCAGTAATAGCGAACGTACATTCTTGGAAACGTTATTTCTGGTTATGGACTCTAGAATGTACGATTATTTTGGGTATCGCACAAAACGCCAAGCAAATAGTATGTGTCACAAATACTGGATGTCATATCTCAAAGTAGAAGATAAAATTTAAAGGTAATTTACTCAAAATATATACTTTGATCTTCTGAAAAATATTTTTACGTGTGTCTTTAGACAACACAGTGGGGCCATCTATTCTAGTTGCTTGCAATAATGGCATATGATTGTTTATTTTTTTGGTACATATATCATTTTCTATTTTTTCAATTTTGTTTAGTTCAAAACCTTTATTAACCTAGGTCCAAGGTCCTTGCCACAACATAAGACTTCTAATATGTTGGAATCTTCACCATCCTTATTTTTTTGAGAAGTTCCAAACCTTTATAATTTGATCACATCTGTAGAATGAAACAATTGAAGTACCTAGGGCATAAGTACATCCATCGTGATATGTTACGATCTTCTTATGCACGGCAAAGATGAAGATTTCAATTAAAGTAAAGATGAAAACTTCAAAATTTTAATTTTTAAATTCGATTTTATGGTCACTACGAATATAAATAATTGAAATATCTTTTACTAGAAAACCGGGTAGAATTTTATGTATATATTTTTTTCTAAGAACTAGCAAAAGTAAAATCAGATTAAAACAATTTAATTTTGAAGAAGGTATTATTTAAAAGGCCCTTCAGAGTTAGAAGAAAGTGACAGATCTTCAGCCTTTCATTCTTAGAAGGTGTTGGATGACCAAGAAAAAGTAGCTGATCATATTTAATTAATTAGCACAATTTTATGTCTAACTAAACTAATTTAGATTAGCTGAATTTAAAATTATTTTGTGGTTTTTCTTCATAAGTTGCATCCTGCACCAAAGATATTTTCATTTTAATGGGTATCACCGTTTCAGTCCCGAAAGCCAAGCTGAAAAACATTTCTCCCATCGAAATCTTCAACATCATTCGGTATGCCCAGAGCACATGATGGAGCTCATCATTCAGTATTCTAACTTGTCTGATTCCTTTCATTTTACATCTATATGACATTTTGCTACATATAATTTATTGTTCGGTATTTTAATTATTTGTTGAAGTTGAGCAAACCTATCGTAGCCTCAATTGATCTATTAAGAATGTGGGTATGATAGTTGATTGCTATATGTTTGCATAACCTTCTATTGGTTTGTTGAGGAGATGGATATAATGGTCGATTGCTAAATACTTGTATACATTCTCTTTAAATGATGAATTGTGTGTGCATGTGTCACTAATAAATAGCAGTATAAAATTTGATAATAAAATCACATGAAAGTTTCATTACAGTTCACAAATTTAGCAAGTTTACATATGGGTATGTCACTAATAAATAATAGTGTAAGATTTTATAAAATCACATGAAATGTCATAACAGTTCACAAATTTAGCAAACCATGGAGGTGTATCAATAATGATATTTTTTGTGACGAAGAATATAGGTATTCTCGTGATGGATTTATTTCCAACTTGTATGTTCCTGGAACTTTTCAAATGATAATAGTCTTATAAGTGCATCAAGCGCATCAAGAGAGTCAATTAACTTATCAATCAAAAAGCATTACAAAGGACTATTTGGTCCCACCATCATTCTTCTTTTTTTTTTTAATTTATTTTATATAAAAATGTTTTATGCTTGAAATGCTAAAAATACAGGCCATGCTGCCATAACAGGAACAGGAACCTTTTCTTCCCAGAGAACCCTAGGCAAACTCTAGTTTTTCGATTCACCTTTGTTTGAGACAACAGGATTTGCTCAACCACAATTTACTAGTTCCTGTAACACTTAGGCATGCCTCGAATCACTCTAGCTTGCTTTCTTAATAAATAAATATGACAAGAAAAGAATTACAGCAAAGAGAACTATATGCTTTCACAGAATAGTAAATAAAAGGACATAACCGACACCAATTATCAAGTTCTTTCCAGAAGCAAGAGATGCTATCCTTCACAAATTTATGCAGAGACCTTAGGAACCAAATTTACAGTGAATTTGTGCTTTGAAACTGACAGCAAGAGTTTGGTCCCCTCTAGCTCCAGACCTCTGATGACTTTGAAACATTTGGTATATTTCATTTATCATCATTTACCCGATCTCTTCAAGTTAATGCCAGAACGTTAACAAAGTATTGTGTTTCTAACCCTGTTTGTTCTGCTGAATCCTTTCTATTTCTAGATGATCAGAGCTCCTCATTTCTAGTTCACTCTATCGAACCACAACCCCTTTTTGAACAACATAACCTGGTCTAATCCAATTTGGTTATAGACTTACCATGTTTAAAAGAAAATATCTTTTAACATATTTTCTCAAATAATTCATGATGAACACAGGTTTCACTAAATATTATAGATAAAACTCTGACCGTCGCATAGTTGAAGGCCTTCCATTTATCTATGGAACTTCCACTTACATTTTTGTTGCTAGAGAGACCTTGACTCAAAAGTTGACACGGAGGAAATCTGTAATAGAATGAAAGAAGAGAGGGTAAGCTATAAATGTTTTACTGAACTTTAGCTGAAGTTTGTTCATGTGGAGGCTTTTAGAGGCTGGAAGGAGAGGAGGTAAGCTATCTCTGTGTACCTATTACATTGAAAGCATTCTTCTATACAGAAACCAAATGTAATTTCTAGATGTGGTTAGTGTTTCACATGTTAGCATGTTTACCAACATGCATGTGGGTTCTTATGCCAATCTATGCAGGCAAGGACTAAAGCCTTAGGAATACCAAAAGACAGAACAGTATGTCTCCAATTTACCGTGGACACAAGGACCAGGATGGATCCACCCCTGCCCAAAGGGTTCACAGGGAATGCCTATGTGCTCTCCTCCATCTCATGCACAAGTAGAGATCTTGAACAACAGAACCTTGTGACCATCATTGAGAAGATAAAGGAGGCAAAGCAAGCTGTGACAAATGAGTACATAAAAGCCTATCTGGAGGCACTTGAGGCTCCACAAGATGTGCTCCCTCGACTGCCTGAGCTCACGATGATCTCAGACTGGACAAGGACCCCGTACCACAAGGTGGATTTTGGACTTGGAGATGCAGTCTATGTGTCACCATTGGCTCCTCCTATCCAACACGTTGCATACTTCATGCAGAGTCCAAAGGATGGAGGGGGGATTGATGTCAGAATTGGTTTACTTCAAAAGTATGTCCCTGCTTTCTCTCACCATTTCCTGGATAAGTTGCAATAAGTTTATAAGTCCCCAAACCATGCACCGACCTATACCTTAAAAGGGTTATAAACATAAGTATTTATGTATTTGGATCATGGATGAAGTTCCTTTAGTAAGTTTCTGACCATGAACAACAAGCAGACAACACTATTCTTGGGTAATTGTGCTAGGTTATTTCTGTCATTATGAGAGAGAATGTTTTTGTTTTTAAGGATTTCTCTTATGAAAGTTGTACGCCAATCTGATATTAGATTATTTGAGTACGTATTACACAGTTTATCCACAATTCTGACATGGGATCAATATTGATTTTGCTACTAGGAAAGCTTAGTCCCAAATAGGCTAGCAACCCAACTACTGAAAGCTAGAGCCATCTTAGCTACCTTAGCTAGTTATGCCACTTAGCTATGCAGTCTCCACCCCTACTACTAAAAGCTGGAGCACGTATGATCCCTGCTGAGATCTATCCCAAATTCTAAATGCAGATGGGGTTACATTTCCCATCAGATTTCAATCTGCATTGCAACATTGAAATGGATCCATGACCAAATGGCAGTGAAATCCAATTGTGAGGATATGTTCTTTTCTTTTCATTATGCTGTTGTTTAATGTTGGTAGAACTAATTGCAACTTGCAAGTGGACAAGTTCTTATACCAAGGGAAAACACTATTTGATGCACCTGAATGCATTCATATGTGATTGTTTAAATTAATTAGTGTTTTAAAAGGCAGCTTTGATACGAGAGTAACTGAATGCATGAGCTTAAATAGAAGGCAACTAGACTTGAGTCCAGGCAGATTACAACAAAAGGAATTTTAATAACTAAAATATATCGATGCAAAAAAAGAAAAGTTCACAAACATGTTGCCAGAATTAAGGCAACATGACTTTATTTGCTGTCATAAGTTCATAAGTAAATAATAATATCCATAAGTAAAAAAGTAATATTTTTAATTTACCATCACAAGTTCATAAACAAAAAAGAAATATTAAGGTGGATTAGGGAACCTATTTTAAATTACCATCACAAGTTCATAAGGAAAACAGCAATATCCGTGAGTCCGCATGGTCAAAGTTTCTGCACACTAATGTCAACAGGATTAGGATAAATTTCAATTTTCATTCCTTGGCTTATATTCATAGTTTAGTGACTAATATATAGGGCAACAGCTTCCTAAAGGCCGCTTCCTTTGCTCTCGTCTACCTAGTTAAAACCCTTAATTTCCATTATCACCACTTCAATCGTTCATACTGTTGTTTAAATACAAATTAGACAGAAGTAATTGAGCACATTTAGTTGAGGAATATAACTTCCAGATGAACTAAAATCAATTACCATATCAGATGATAAAACGGTGAAGATGCTGTGCATGGTAGATTTGTCATTCACCATACAATGATTTTGACAATTGTCACAATTTCAACCTTGCAGAGGCCATCCAGCTGCTCAGATTAGTGGTGAAAGAAACATCAGTTGGCACCAATTAAATCAGAAATAGAGACAAACAAGATATAGTAAGCCAGGACTGAAGAAATTAGCTGCAGCAAAAAATACAGCATATTAGATTTGATATTTGCTAACCTAAGGCATGCCAAAAAAAAGAACATACCACAGACACTTTCAGTGCTGTCCATCATAAAAAATATAAATAGACAATACAGTTGTTCATTGCTATTGAAGAAACACCTGCTGTGGCTCCAAAGAGCAAGTGGTGGAAAAGCTTACTGAACTACAGGTCATGCATCTCTTCTATGGCTCCAAAGAGCAAGTAGTGGAAAAGCTGACTGAACTATAGGTCATGCATATTGCCAGCCTAGTTGACGGGCCCGCCGTTCCCAGAGTGCTGTAATCTTCTTCTCCTTTGCCAGGGCTGCCTCGGCCTGCTCTCTGGCCTCCTCACATGTTTCTGTTGCAACATTGCACTTTTCAGCCTCTTTTTGATACTGAGAAGCCAATCTTTTTGCATCAACAAGGGTGGCATTCATGTGATGGGTATGCTCCTCGGCTACAACCTCCTGCAGCTTCAGCTCCTCTGTGAGGAGATCCACAAACTGCTTCTCCATCTCCTTGTTCAGCTCTGGATCATGTTTCCCACAATCTGTCATGTGAAACAGTATATCCACCAGCAAGTTTGATAAGAATAGAGAATAGTTCTGGATCATACTATAAACTGAGACACCATTACAAATATAGAAGGTGAGGAGGCAATAGGGTCAATGACAATGAAGCAGTGACTTCGTGCTGATAAATATTTTCTCCTTTGATATTTACATGCATGGATATTGAATGTAAAACCTTTAAGCAACTGAAGAAGCAGTGGATGGAGTAGGCTAGGTTGGAGCTTGTAGATTCTACAATCCTGTGATTTTTCAGATGGCACGGTTCATTATAAAAATAATGATGATATTCCATTAGTTGACACTATAGGAGCTGTAACTCAACAACCATTTCAAGTGCAGCTACCATCCATATATAGAAGACACTGTTCATATCACAAACAGGAAGCCAAGCACGTACATGATGCTTGGATACAATGAAATTTCACTATTTTAATTTTAAGATACAACATTTCTTCACACATCTCATGTACATACACACAATCCACAAACACAATGTAAACCAAGTACACAATTTTACTACCTACCATTGTGGGAGTACAGAGAAACCATTCTCTGTTGCATACAAGGAACGTTTTCTCAGAATGGTGCATAATGTATGTGTCTATGCAGCTGAATCATTCCATTTTTAAAGCATAAGTTCGACAAAACCCTTTTTCATAATTATCTTCCTCCAAATATTCCACATTCTAATTTATCTTTCTTTTTCCTTTTCACATTTTGTTCCATGCTCAGCCTCAGCACCGGGAGATTTTGTTAATAAAAAGACACTGAACATGGAAGTGAATCACCTAATCTTACCACTATGAAATTTACTCACAAAGAATCGACCCTCTTTGAGTTAACCTTCACACTGATCTTCCTAAAGAAATGATGAAGCAAGAATTAACACACCTTTGGAGCATTTGCAAGAAAGAAGTCAAGAGAACCCAAGAGAAGGCAAACAAGAACAGAGTCTCTCAGACCACAAAGTATCATAATAAGCAATAAAGGCTAAGCTTCCAGGACACTTGTTTAAGTTCATTCAGCATTTATTAGCACAACCTGAAGTTACTCCATTCTACAATCAGTTTCCTTATCATGGCAATTATTTTTCCTCCTAAATATACCAAAGGATAAAATCAGACCAGGTCCTACAAATTATCCATTCTCCCCAGCTAACAGCTCTTGGTTTTATGATCCATTCGCTCTTAAGCCATCTATTTCTTCGAAATAATTTTCAAAGTCAAACTGCTAGAGGGATGAGGACCGTATCAACAATAAAGCAGCTCTGCGGGATGATAAGAAATAAGTTCAATATTGAAGTTTTCACCTTCACAAAAAGTGAAGAACAATTCACATATGTCATTTTGTTCCGTGCAGCAAATACAACGAGGCAGTTCCTGAATGCATGACACATCATGAATCCATTTATCCACAGGATATCTATAATGTAGAAAACAACATTCCAAGCTTTTACAGAACTCTTTGATGGAGCTTGTGTGTCATTCAACTACAGAAAAATGAAGCAAAAGTGCAACATGTACGAATACTAAACTACTAAAAATAAAAAGCAAGTTTTACCCATTTTATGAGGCAAAGAATAGCAGACTAAAGCAAGCATGCATTGCCGTTCATTCTCTTACGGCATGGAGATGAACATTTAAAAATGCCTATGCTAGAGAACATGTTTTACATTCAAAAATTTGCAAATCAGATGCCTAACATGTTAGATACTCAAATGTGAAGAAAACGAGAGCAAAGCTGGCAGGAATGAGAAAGAAAAAGGCTGGATTCCATATATTAAATTTGGTGATAAGTGAAAAGTGCTATGCACAAATTAAGCACCATATCTTAACCTCTTTAACACCCTATATATATATATATATATATATATATATATAGATAGATAGATAGAGAGAGAGAGAGAGAGAGAGAGAGATCGTTCATGGGACGAGTTTAAACCTGTAATGGAGAGGTTTATCAATCCTGCAAAAAAATAAAATTTCAATAAGTCACTGGTTAGAATGACTAAACATAATTGGAATTACAAGAATTAAGAAGATATAAATGCAGTCATTAAAGAAGATGAGCATTTCTGAATGAATAGTTTGCACTAAAAGTAAGCTCCTTTCCAAGGATAGTATAATAAAATATGAAAATGTGGTGCCAATTGATGCGATTCATACCCATCGAAGAAAACTAAACATCAATTTTCGTCTTAGAACATCACAAAAACATCATGGATAAATCTATCGTCTCTGACCTATCCATAGTTGTCGAAGTGATTCTGTTAGCTTGGCATATAACCTCAACGTCAATTGTCTTGCAGCAAGGTCCTGTCACCTACATCTCTTTGCAATCTATTCCTTCCAAGGGAATGAACAGAGAACTAAGATGATATAATGAACTTCACCACTCAACAAAAAGGCGAGGAAGGGGGCAAAAGAGGCTAACTTCAGACCTCTAATCTAAAGAGCTACAATTAAAGTTCTAGGCAATTCCTAGAAAATCTTTTCCAACAAGAGATGAACATGTTGTATGAAGGTGCTTTATAAATAAGTGGCTCCACGTTCCAGTGATTCTTTTCAAGTAATGAATGAATGCAATATATCAAGGTCCTTGCCTTTTCCAAATGCTTCAGCCTGAACATGAAAGAAAGATATATTGTGTAATTAAGGTAATCACTTGTTTCTTCTTCAGAAGAAGGTTGTTGGAAGGAAGGTAGCAAACCCTTTTGAAGCATCCTAATCCATGAATCCCTTCAATGCTAATCTCCAAATAGTGTAGATCGTAGACAAATTAGCATGCGATTCTAAACGATTCTACTTGATTGTTGCTTGATTTAACATATCTTTCATAGCTAATGTGGCTAGAAGGAAATCATCACTATGTCGAATTCACACAGGAATAGGTCAACAGCACATGCCAAAACAATCTAGTTGAAAGGGTAATATTACTAATTTGCAATAAATTACCGTCCCAACAAGTCCAAAAAATGAAAAAAAAAAAATTCACAAAATAGTTTAAGCTGCAGGAACTAATGATTCCCTCCAGATCTAGCTACCCATTCTGACATCGACGAACAATTCCCAATCAATAGGAAAATTGGATTTTCTTCATCCATCTTCCTCGGCGACACACGATCAATCATTATCAAACCAAATATCGCAGATCGAATAACAAGGTTCCGAAATTGAAGGAAAAGTCAAGAATGGTTCCCACCCAAATTAATGCCAAACCTCGAATCACAACATTGAATGTTAAAGAGTCGTCAAAAGCCAGAATAACTCGGCTAAAAGAACAAAAAAAAAAAGGAATCGAATAAGAGGGGAACATGAAATCAAGAAAAGAGTACCAGGCGCGATCTTGTGGAGGGAGAGGGGAGGGGGGCAGTCGCAGACGCAGGGAGCGCAGGAGGACGTAGAGTAGGAGGAAATCCCGGCGAAGCCCTTCTTGTATCTCCAGTATAGAGCTGGGCCCGAGACGCAGAGAGCGGAGGCAACGGCGAACAACACCAGGCAGCACTTCACGCACGCCCCGACCGCCGTGACCCGCCCATCACCTCGCTCTCTCTCTCTCTCTCGTTCCTTCTCCCTTTCTTTGTTACTCCCTTGGCGAGCGTCGACGGATCTGATTCTTTCAACAAATTCTATGGAGAGATCTACTGCCCTCGTCAACAAGCCGCGCGCAGGGATGGGGGAAGTTCAGTCAGAGAAGAAGCGGAGCTGGAATACTCAAACCGCGGAGAGTCGGCAGAACCGCAACACTTCAGCGAGTGATAAATGTAAAGAAGCCGGGCTTATTGATGATCCGATGCAAGTTTTGAAAGAAATTTTTTTAAAAAAATTTATATATATATGGTAGATATAAGTTTTATTTTAAAAAAATGATAATTGGCTGAATCCAGATTTTATGATTTTAATTATATATAATAGATTATGTAAAACCATGTAATAGCTTAGTTAATGTGTAATATGCGTTAGCCATGTCAAGGATTACTCGCCATCCCTGCTTTGCGCTCATGTGGCAGTTGTGGATTGGTGCAATAGGAAAAATAAGCGAGTGTCACATGTCGTTTATTTGGACCATACATCAGTCTCCATTGGTGCAATACTGAGTTATAAGTGAGTGTCACGTTTCATCAGTCAACATATCAGTAGAGCATTGGAGAGGAAGAGAGAACCCGGGGGGGATGGGTTGGTTAAGTACCACTTCCAGCACATTTTCTTTTGGTACTCTTCTCTAACATACCAAATAATGTAGGCGTAACCCCGCTGGCACTGACCTTGCAATTTTGACCCAACAATGCCAACTGAGATCAGATCCTTGAAAAACTCTAGAATCTTTGACTAATCCTATTTCAAATTTCTCCTACCCCGTAGTGGTAAGCCAAAGAAAACATGGGGCCATCAAACATATCATCGTGGGTTTCTTTTGATCTCTGTTATACTGGGGTGCAGTGTTTGGTGTTATGTTCTCCAAGAGCCATAATTAATGATCGAGGAAGAAACTACATGCAGGACTCATACAAAAAGAAGCTGTTTATGGTAATTTTTGCTTTTTTATTTGCTAAGTTTTACCAAATATGTTTTAAGAAGGTTTTATTTGTAATTATAGTTAATCACATAAATGATGATGGCCTAGGTTATTGTAAAAAAAGGAACTAGTTCTTTATTTTGATTGTGTGTTGATGTTATTATTATGATATCCCTATTTTATTCAAATTAATTAATTATTCTTTATTTTATAAGTTATATCATATGGCAAGAAAGTCTTTGGCTTCACACTGTTGTCTTTTGTTATTAACCCTAAGTCTTCGGCTTCGTATCATTATCTCGACCCGAAGATCATGCTTGATTTTCTGGGAAGCAAACTGTTTATTATCTTCGGTTTCGTGCATCAACATTAATCCGAAGACTATGCCTAAAATGTATGGTTTCGTATCTATGATCCAGGATGCTTTCTCTATGTCATCGGCTTCATATTATTATTTTTGTCCGGAGACCATGCTTATTATCTTTGGCCTATTGTCTAAAGGATATTATACTCTGGGTCTTCGGCTTCGTATTTTTATCTCAGTTCGAAGACGATGTTGAATGTCTTCAGCTTCGTGCAATTGTCTTGATCCGAAGACTTGATCTCTCGGGCAAATATCTTCAACTTTATTTCTTCAACCTAAAGATTGTAAGTGTTTATTTTTATCGCGTCTAAAAAAGATCCGAAGTGTGAAGCTGACATTCCCTTCAGGAGTGATACTAAAGAGAATGTAAATATCACTTCGGATCTATGCTTAAAGAAGGAGGATTCTGGAGCATGTGGGGTTCTTGGACAAACAGTTGAAATATATTTGGGTTGTTGCAACCGCCCACGTGATCTGAAGTCTCAGATTGAACAAACCCCGGGTGTAATGGCTTTTCCGACAGCCACTACTTGCAGTTAAGAAATGGTTGCACTTGTCAACCTCCATAACTGTAAGTAGTTACGTTGGAGCCTATAAATACTGGTAAGAGGGGACACTCAGGGGATCCGGATTCTTTTCTTGGACATTTTTTCGATTTCTTTCTTCTTCATCCTTGCTTCTATAAGCTTTCCATTATACTGTTGCTTGGGTCTCTTCTGACTTTAGCATCGGAGTGTCCCCCCCGGAAAACCTCCGGTCAGGAATCTATTTTGCAAGTTCTGGTTCGCAGCGGCCCAGCGGAAGGATCACTCCATCCGATCGACGGAGATTCAGCATCAACAGTTATATTGTGACAAGATTTGTAACTATTATACCAAAAATAAATTGAAGCTACATACTATTTTCTTTCAATATGTGCATAATTTTGTATTGCAAGTTTCTGTTGTCACTCGTGTATATTTTAATTATTATTATATATTTATTAAAATTTTGATTTATTATTTTTTAATAAATATTAATTTTTATATTTAGTGATGGATGATGATTGTAAGTTTTTTTTTTTTTTTTTTTTTTGATGATGATGATTTTTTTCAAAAAAATATGCTATTTTACTCAATTTCTTTGGGAAAAAAATTCTGGTAGGTAGTAGGCTAGCATGGAGTTTTTTTTTTTCTTTTTTGTAAAAATAATACTGAAAGCATTATCTCTCTAAGTTTGATCTTATTCCAACGAAATCACAGAAACAGATGTCAACCAACCAATCAAAATCTAATTGAAAAGCACTATAATGGAATTGACAGGGGAAAGAGGATAAATAAAGTTGGAGAGAAATGGGGGTACGAGGTTGCCACTAGAGGCAAACGTCAAGGGAGCCAACTGGTTAACGATATCCGCATGGTGCATGTGAAGCAAACAAAATAAAGTTGCCCCTCTTCTTCCATAAAACTAATATCTTAATATTAATGGCTAAATCCATTTCTAATTCCATATCAATACAGGTTCGATTACTCGCTAAGCCCAGCCCAAACCCTTTCACATTCTTTTAGTTCTTTCTTGACTTCTTTTGATAATCAGGCTCAACCTAGTCCCATAAAAATAACAAGATAAGAGTTAAGAATCATAATGAATTCATGACCTATCCTCATCCCATATTTATCTCAAGATAGGATAGAATGATAAAAGAATGCACGAAAAAATTACGGTCCAAATCGAACATAACCTGACGAGATTAAAATCCAGCAAAATAGTTATACCAGGATTTATCCTCCTGCATTCTTTTGGATTCTCAAAAAAAAAGAAAAGAAAAACGATATAGGTTAAATAAATCGTGTCAAACAAAACTACAAAAATCAATTTTTTATATAAGTTAAATAAATAAAAATAAAATTTAATATTTTATTTGATATAAAATAAAAAAATTTAAAAAATATCTTTCAATTAAACAAAATAATTAATATAAATATAAATAATTATTATGGAATGTAACTTTTCATATGTCTCATCTGCATTTCAAATGGAGAAGCTCCCATAAAAGATTGGAAGGCGATACGTGAAAAGGTTAAATTTAAGATAAATTTTATTATTATTCGTACTTGTTTCAAATCCATGACAGGTTGGATAAAATTTATTTTATTAAATTTCAATCAGATGTATGGATACATACAGTGGACTAAATTGCCACCGGTTGGAAGGGTCAAAGAGACAGCCAGCACCTCCCGGCGTAGCTTCTTCCGCAAGCAACTTCAGTCAGCTCTTTAGCTCTCGTAAAACCGTCCACAAGCAACAGAAGCATCCGCTTACGGAACGGAGGAGGCGGCTCGCGCACACTGCCGGTAGCAATAAACCAACGTTCGTACAACCAGCATCAAAAGTTCAAAACCATCGTTACTGACAAAGTCCCAACTCCGACAAAAATAGGTACCTGGAGAAGAGGCAAGCTCACCGTGAGGGTAACCAGAACCCATTTACCTTTCGTCTTTCCCGTTTCGCAAGCGTGTTTTCGATGAGCTCGTCGTCATATCTAAAAAAAAAAAAAACCCTGCCACGACCCCACCTTCTTTCCCTGTCGAGCGTCGGCCGTAGAGGTCTGGAACCTCCCTGAAACCGCCAAGCCCACAGGAACGGAAACGTGGCGATTCTCCAAACGTGGCGCTGGAGAATCGCCACGTCTCCCTCCTTCCCCCTTCCCTTATCCACATCCACCTCCTCCCGCCTTCGATAAAAGCCCCCTTTACTTTCTCCCAAAGCCTCTCCAGGCTTCCCATCTCTTCCCGAAACCTCGCCCGATAAACCCTCACTAAAAGCAAGCTAAAATCTAATGGCGTCGACGACGAAGAAGGAGATGACGGTGGTGAAGGGCCTGGACATCGAGCGGTACATGGGGCGGTGGTACGAGATCGCGTCGTTCCCTTCTTTCTTCCAGCCCAAGAACGGGGTGAACACGCGGCCACCTACACGCTCAACTCGGACGGCACCGTCCACGTGCTGAACGAGACGTGGAGCGACGGCAAGCGCGACTCCATCGAGGGGACCGCCTACAAAGCGAACCCGAACAGCGACGAGGCCAAGCTCAAGGTCAAGTTCTATGTGCCACCCTTCTTTCCTATAATTCCGGTGACCGGCGACTACTGGGTCCTCTACATCGATGACGACTACCAGTACGCCCTCATCGGCCAGCCCTCCAGGAAGTACCTCTGGGTATGTTGCTGTTGCTTCTCTACTAAGTTACTACTTTCCTTCAATTTTGCTGCTTTTCTCCGGTTTCAAGAGATCCGTGTAATGGTAATGTTACCTGGTAATTAATATCTCTAGTGTTTTGGTTGTGTTGGCAGATACTTTGCAGGCAGACCCGCATGGATGACGAGGTGTACAACCTGTTGGTGGAGAAGGCCAAGGAAGAAGGGTATGATGTGGAGAAACTCCACAAGACACCGCAAGCAGACCCTCCTCCAGAGGCAGAGGCAGGTCCCAAGGACACCAAGGGCATTTGGTGGATCAAATCCATCTTTGGCAAATAAATGGATAATGTTCTACTGGAATAAAAAATAAATAGTTGAGAAATTTCTTCGTTTGTTCCACTGTAAATGGCCATTCGGTTGATGTTGTGTACTTTTAATAGTTTATATCGTTATGTAAATGTCAGAAGGAATGTCTATGGTATTGCACGTGTTCATGTTTACGTTTGAAATTCAAGTTGTCTTCACTGTAATTAATTAGCAAGACTCGGCATGGAAGACGACGAGTCTTTGATAAAAAATTGATGGATCAAATATGAATCAAAATAATGATGCAATACTGGTTACGGTGGTTTAAATATATGCTAATAGATTTGGTGTGTTTTTTAACATAATCTGCGTTCTTATAGCCTTTTGGCTTAGTTTCTACTTTTCTCTTAAAGTATGTTGAAAAACTTAGGTGTACTTTGGAAATGGGCGTCTATGGTAATTTTTTAAAGTGTGATTCCGTTTCCTCCATTTTATGATGAGTGCTTGTTCATACATTAAAATATTAAAATGAAAAATAGTGAATCCTAGAAATAATTGAATAGCCATCCATCATAAGATGGATGGTATCGGCGATATTTTTAAGCACAGTAATGGTGATATTTTTTAAATAAAGTAAAAAATTTATCATGTATTTGTTCGTGTTGCAAACGTGTTTGGAACACTGGACAAAAAAAAAAAAAAAAAACGCCCAGAGATGCGGTAGATGGAGGAAGCTTGTAATAAATGGGAGCATTATTTGATTGGGAGGTTTACGAGTAGGGGTTTGAGTCAAGATTTTGTAGCTAGAGAGCTAAAAAATTGCCGGAATTTGGGGAGAATTTCGAACTTCACCATTGAAGATGAAGATGACAGCGATTTGGTGGTGACGGTTAGGTGAGGCCCTTGCATTGTCGTGGCCAGATCCTGGCACTATTGAGACGTGGGGACCCAGCAACCAAGTAAAGATGGTGTTCTGTTTGCTTCACGTGGCTTCATTAACTTGATCAACCACTGTAACTTTAGGATCCAAAAGGGGTTACTTAAATTGCATTGGCAGCTGGAATTCCACTATCTGAAGATTGGGCGCATAACCTCCATAATACTGGTTTTGCCAAGACTCGTGCCTGGATATATTACCAAGTCAATCTCCCTCTAGAATCAAGGGCATATATGGTTGGAGATTGATGTGGCAGCCGCTACCATGAACCCGAAAATCTATCGGCCCACCAGCTGTACTACCATTTATGGCAAATTACATTACTTGATCTGGAATGACAATGATAACAGTTATGTCCGAAATGCTGAGAATGACCGGTTCATCATCCATTGCTGATTAAAAGTAAAATTCATTGACGGGATAATCTCATCCAGGCCGATCAGTTGACTCATGACAAAATATCAGGAAATGATTGCAACCATCTGATCGCCTCCTTTCCTACTTGACAAACTAGTCGGTCATACCGACCCGGTAGGCTCGAATATGCAGACGGGCCCTCCTTCTGAACTCATGGTTATATCATCCTGGTAGCTGATGCTTCGATCAATTGTAGCTGGCTTAGTATAAATTATGATAGACATGGTCCTAACAAACCTCAATATTGTAATAGAAAAGATTTTTTAGATTGACGTATTAGGAAACATGATCTTATCTTTTCATCCATGTTTCATCGGGCTTTCAGCTCCGGTTGCTATAGCCTCATATTTTTGATCATTAACTTGAGCGTCGGAATGTTTCTGTCGATAATTCTGGTCAGGAATCTTTTATAAATCACCGAAATGAAAATAGTTCCCGAAGACCCACTATCCTTACCGGAAAAGATCGACGTGTTCTCTCTCTCCACCAATGGAAGTCGCTGTGAGTAAACTAGGGCAACAAAGATGATCTTTAAAATAAAAATAAGAATGAGTAATTTCTAATTTAATTATTTAATTAAATTTAAGTCTCATGCTGATTTAAGATATTGTAATCCTTCAAAACTCAATCCTTTCTCCTCTCAAAAATTTAAACCTCATTTCAATACAGTGGCGGACCGCCGAGAGGGCAAGGGGAGGCCTTGGCCTCTTGGCCCTCCATAATTTTTTTTTATAAATTAATTTTTTTTTGTAAACTTTTAAATATATACAAGGATGAACCGTTGAAGGGCAAGGAGGCCCCTTGGCCTCCATATTTTTTTTTATTTTTTTTATAAATTAATATTTTATGTAAACTTTCAAATATATATATATTGGTCATTCTAAACCTGGAATATTAATATAACTCGAAGAATCTTAAAAAAAAAATAAAATGAAACAAATACTATAAATCAACTTTCTTTGCTTGAAAGTTGGATCACTACCAATTTTATTTTATTTTTATTAAATTTTTTTCATAATTTTTTAGAAGAAGACAGAATTTTTTTTTGTTACTCGACCAGCGTCCGTTTCCATAATTTGCCATGGTCGAGCCACTGCACACAGTCAGCACTATCCCATTCACCACATCGATGGATAAAATGACGGCCGGACTTGTCATGTGATGCGATCAACGAGAACGCTCTCACAACGAGACCAGGCGGTTGCGCATATATAAGATCGGATATCATCGATGCACTGGCCTATGACTACCATCTTAGTAGCCTTGTCAGCCTCGTCGTACCGACGAACACTGCGTGTGGTAAAGCCGCGCACCGTCTTAGCGACCGGATCCATCGTGTAGCATAATCGGATCTTGAAGGGCACGAACGGTGTGGGGCCCGTCATGCTTCAAGCTTCCACCAATACTATTGCACTCACATCCCATTATCTTTGGCACCGTCGCTCGATGGATGTCACATCCCACCGTGCAGCGCCAAATGTACTCGGCGCGACGCTGCCACTACTGTGACCGATGCACGCACATCCTATACGAGTCTTTAATGCTTATTACTCTTCCGGTTTCAACTATTAATATAGAGAAAATATTTTCAAAAATGAAAATTATCAAGACCAAATTATGCAACAAGATGGCAGACGATTTTTTTATCGATTATTTAGTCACTTATATCGATAAGGAGAGTTAAAAATTTTACGATAGATTTCATGATTAAAGAATTTAAACTTATGAAAAAGATATTATAATTTAATAATATTTATTAAAAAAATATTTAAATTAATTTTACTTATTTATTAATATTATTTATTATTATTATATTATTATTTTGATTTTTTTTAAAAAAAAAATTGTTACGATCCGTCCCTATTTCAATATCATCTTGGAATTAAACCCACCTAAAGTTAGAACTTGAGGAATGGCAGTTCAGCAATGCATGGGAAAGAGGAAAAAATAATAATAGACAGTGAACGCCCACTTTATTGGCATTGGATGAGAACCTCTAGGGTGCCAGTTGAACCCTTGAATCAAGAACGGCCACCTCAGAGAACTGGCGTTAAAGATAGGGACAAACGATGAGTGCTTCGGTCTCTAAACCGGATGTGAGAATGGTGCTTGGATACTGGCATCCCTCATAGTCAAAAGGATAAGCGTGGCCTTGAACTTTGCGGTAATTTCCAGAAGAACGAGTGAGACGATATAATTCGAGCAAATCAGGTGACATTAGAAAACCGGACAAACTGGCGCAAACCTTTCATCAAGATTTTTTCTATGGGGTTTATTCGTTGTGCAACCTCAATCAACTACCTTGTTCCTCTCTTTATTCAATACTCTCTCTCTCTCTCTTTCTTTCTTCCCTTGTTTTTGTCTTTTTTTTTTTTTTTTTACTATCATTTTTTTATGTGCCCAATACTTCTCTTCCCTCTTTTATTATTCACAAAATATCTATTGTGAAATACATATACATCTATCAAACTTGATTTATGTAGGCTCAAGTTGTACCTTTCTTATAAAAGATGATTGTTCTTTTTTTTGCAACCTCGATCATTGAACTGCACTTTACACTGCTTTCAAAATATGATATCGATTTCATGATTGGTACCATGGATGAAAGAAAATGTCTATCATATTTTAAAAATTATATAAGGTGGGATCCAATAGTCGAGACAATGAAAGAAGATCGGTCATTTTTTCGTATAAAAAATGCAACCCGAACCCAATTTATGTACAAACATATATATCTTAATGTGCAAATATTTCATTAAGATGATTGTTGCTACTTGTTATATCTCATCTATTGCTGGCATGTAGAGGAAAACAAAAGCCCTCAAGAAAGGTAAGACCCTAGTTCTGTTACCTTAAACCTAGTGGAAAATAACTTCTTTTGTTTTTTTGTTTTTTATTTTTAGCCAGGGGAGATTCCACGCCCAAATCAACTTGGTGATTTGAAGCCCATGCCTACCCTGCCCGAGATGCAGATTGAGCCGGCACTTATCAAGCGAGGATTTTGCAAATAAAAGGGGATACCACTAGAAATTGAACCCTAACCTCTTGTCAGAGGAAAGAAGCGAGAGATGGCATAAAATTTTAGAGTATGTAACTAGGAAAATTCAAGTTGTGCTGGAGCAAATTCCTCAAACATTGATGCCTAAAATAAAGTATCAAGAGAAACATAAAGAAAATTGCAACAAGGTTATGGTATTTGCTCAAGACAAGACTAAGCTTTTCCTACATTTTAATGCCTAGTCCCAAATAGGTTGTCCAGACATCCAATCCACTGCTACTAGTATAAGATTATTGTAGGGTTTTGCATGATGCTCCCAAGTCTTGGAGAGATTGGAAGGTCATGGCAGGGATACTGGAGACGATCCCTGGGAGCTTGAAGGCATGCCAAGCGGGTTCTGGAGGTATTCCAGAGGTCTTCGAGGTGTTCCAGGGAAGGCAACAAGTTTGGGAGGCTTATATCCCCGGTCCCTTTGAGTCATGTTGGGTCAGGTGGTTTGACCCAGGATTGAGAGTTTTTCATTGACTAGAAGGGAGGAGTTTTTAAGAGATTGTAACATAACCCTGTTCGGTTATATGGTTCGGGTTCAAGAGTTGCCGACCCTTTTGGGGTCTAGGCCGTGAGAGATCATGGGCGTCCTGCATGAAGTCTTGGTCCGTGAGGATCCAAGGGAGTCCGCATGAGAAGGCTTTCAAGAGTCCGTACATGAGAGATCTTCATGGGATGTGAGAGAATTCTTGGACGGGTCTCTCGGTTTGGAGAGAGGTCGAGCGCGATCTTGGAACGCCCCTCTTGGGCATGGATCATGGGAGACCTCCTAGGTACAAGAAGGCCATGATGGAGGGCTTCAGCGAGGCCACGTGGAGGGAGATTCCACGTGGGGACAAGGTCGTGGAAAATCCTGCGTGAGGGAGTCCACAGGGTGGAGCTTCTTCTCGAGTTTCAGAGAGGAAGGGACACACGTTGAGGTATTGTCCCTGCGGGGCCATACTTGGGTTCTTGAAGCATAAGGCTTGCAAGAGAGAAGACGTGCGGGACGGCGAGAAGCTTCTGAATTTTCAGAAAGGGTGCCAGGGTTATGTCTTGATTGTATCAAGGATTCTTCTCCAAAGGATTAATGAATATAATCTCTCTTTTTCTCCTATATCTCTCTTCTGTTTCCTTGTGTGAATCTTGAATCCAAGAACATGTAGCTTCTGCTGTGTATAGGAACTGGTCTTGATCTCCCAACAAGTGGGATCAGTGCCTAGGAATCTAAATAATTGGTATCAGAGCTTGGTTCGAGCGGAAGCGAAGTATAGCCTAGTTTGAGCGTTGGGAGATGAGGATTCAAGGAAGAAGGAGGTGCTGCTCCCTAGTTCATCCCTAAGAAGGAAGGAGTGCACCCATCCACAGGTGTTGTGGATTTCTACCCAGTGTTCCCTTCGGAGTATTTCTCAAATCCTGAGTTTGAGTTGGTTTCTATGGCCTGATCAACCATGAATACCGGCAGTAAGATGGAGTTTGAGAAATTTATTAGGAAGAGAAGCTTCTCTATGTGGAAGGTTTGGGTGGAGGATTTATTGGTGCAGAGTTCTCTAGATGTGGCTTTGGAGGAAAAGCTTGAGGGGATGGTGGTTCAGGAGCAGATATCTTTGCAGAAGAGTTCTAACATTAGTATTGGTTTGCACAGCTGTCTGGGTGCACTGCGGAAGCACAAGTTGGTATTGTTACGGCCGTTACGATGACGTGGCATACCTCAGATTTCGCTGGGCGTGATTCGAGCCACGTGGAGTTTTTCGGCAAGGTCAGATGTGGCTCCGCCTCGGTCGAAGTCGAGGTCGGTCCGGGCCTCCCTGCTCCTCCGCCAGGTGTCCATCCAGGAGGGGTCCACCTCGGCCGACGCCGGCGGCCCTCGCTCCCTCGCCAGGTGGTGCCTGAGACGGTCCCACCTCGGCCGAGGTCAAGCCGGGCCCCCTCGCTCCTTCGCCAGGTGGTGCCCGGAGACGGGACCACCTCGGCCGAAGTCGAGCGCCCCTCTGCCGCTCCGCCAGGTGTCCACCCAGGAGGGGTCCACCTCGGCCGAAGCCGGCGGCCCCTCGCTCCCTCGCCAGGTGGCGCCCTGAGACGGTCCCACCTCAGCCGAGGTCGAGCCGGGCCCCTCGGTCCTTCTCCAGGTGGCGCCCGGAGACGGGACCACCTCGGCCGAAGTCGAGCGCCCCTCTGCCGCTCCGCTAGGTGTCCACCCAGGAGGGGTCCACCTCGGCCGAAGCCGGCGGCCCCTTGCTCCCTCGCCAGGTGGTGCCCTGAGACGGTCCCACCTCGGCCGAGGTCGAGCCGGGCCCCCTCGCTCCTTCGCCAAGTGGTGCCCGGAGATGGGACCACCTCGGCAGAAGTTGAGCGCCCCTCTGCCGCTCCGCCAGGTGTCCACCTAGGAGGGTCCACCTCGGTCGAAGCCGGCGGCCCCTCGCTCCCTCGCCAGGTGGTGCCCTGAGACGGTCCCACCTCGGCCGAGGTCGAGCCGGGCCCCCTCGCTCCTTCGACAAGTGGCGCCCGGAGACGGGACCACCTCGGCCGAAGTCGAGCGCCCCTCTGCCGCTCCGCCAGGTGTCCACCTAGGAGGGGTCCACCTCGGTCGAAGCCGGCGGCCCCTCGCTCGAAGCCGGCAGCCCCTCACTCCCTCGCCAGGTGGCGCCCCGAGACGGTCCCACCTTAGCCGAGGTCGAGCCGGGCCCCATCGCTCCTTCGCCAGGTGTGCCCGAAGACGGGACCACCTTGGCCGAAGTCGAGCGCCCCTTGCCGCTCCGCCAGGTGTCCACCCAGGAGGGGCCCACCTCGGCCGAAGCCGGCGGCCCCTTGCTCCCTCGCCAGGTGGCACCCTGAGACGGTCCCACCTCGGCCGAGGTCGAGTCGGGCCCCCTCGCTCCTTCGCCAGGTGGCGCCCGGAGACGGGACCACCTCGGCCAAAGTCGAGCTCCCCTCTGTCGCTCCGCCAGGTGTCCACCCAGGAGGGGTCCACCTCGATCGAAGCCAGCCAACCTGTGCGGTGAAGCCTCCGAGGAGCAGGAGCACGAGCCCCGAGATTGCCCCTCGAGCCGTGCGCGCCGCATCCCGAAAGAAGCGCCCGTACGGTCGGCAGCGGCATGCGAAACATCGCTTATATCGGCCCGACAGGTTCCGCAGTCGAGAGGCGAAGTCCTGACAAAACAGGGCGCGATAATAGGCATCGTCGACGCCTGGGAATGAGAGCGCTCACGCTCGGCCCAAGGTCTGGTCAGCGGTCTGGCCGGCGCCCTCCCTTTACTCTTTCCTTGCTAGGACCGGCAAGCAAGGCGGGGAGGCCGTCGAGTTCTTTGGTCCAAAAGGGAAAGTGGAAAGAGATGGAGGGGGGAAGGTGAAAGCGACGAGGGTGCCTCCCAAAGGCGGCAAACAAAAAGGCAACGTGAGGAGTTAAAAGGAAGGGAAGGGTAGACGACCAGGTAAGCAAGAGACGGAGGCTGGGAAAAGAAGAAGAAGCACCTAGAGCAGGATCCAAGATCCCGAGAGAGGACCTTCGGCGCAAGCTCGGTGGAGGAACCCGGCCGGATTTCTATCATTCCTGAGACCTTTCTTGCTAGCACAATCTCTAAGTCTGGGACTCCTTCGGGGGCCCGTCTCGGAGATTCTGTTCCCTCTCGCCGTTTACTGACTTGACCGTCGGAGCTCCCTCGTCGGGATACCCGGCCAGGGTTTCTGACCTTGTCTTGCAGGGTTGAGAGCCATGAGACCCTGGGGCGAGACGATCTAGTCAAATCGGCGGCTCTGAAGCCACAGGCGCGGCGGCGAGATCGGTAACAGATTGGCGTACTAGGTAGGGGGCAGGACAACACCCCCAGTAGGAGCTAGCTTTTTATGGACGAAGCGCGCTTCGACCATGGTGGTCACGCGTGGACGCGAAGCGTCCACCAGCCGAATAGGGGAGGTCCCCTCCCCTCAGGGGCCACGCAGCCCGGAGAGGGAGCTCCCTGCTCCCCCTCCCCTTCCGCCATAGCCGACCTCGGTGGATGGACCTTTTGCGGCTGTCGTCCAGCAACTGCAAACCTTGACTATGGTAGTTCGACAGCTACAACATCAGCAGCGCTCCCTGGCCATGCAGCCCCAACCAGGGACCCCCGCAGCTCGAGCCGCGGGGCCGCGCGGAAGCCTGCGCTCTATTCATGGCAGGCCATCCTAGCCGCGGGCAGCCTCCAACCCCCGCAGGAGCCTCCAGACCACCGCGAAAAGAAATTACTCTGGTTCGGCGGATCACGAAAGTCGATCCCCGGCCGATGAGGCTGAGACGGTGCGTCGCAGCAAGCAACGTCGAGGCAAAACCCTGCGCCGAGACCGATCGGCGCCTCCTTCACCAGCGGCCTCAATGGAAGATTCCACTGACGAGGCCATCAAGCGCCAGGTCGAGAGGCGCCTGGAGGAGCACGAGCACAAATTGGCGGAGTTCGCCCATCGATTTGCCGACCTGCAGAACTCCTCGACGGACCCGATGGGCTACGACTCCCGTCCCCCCTTCTCCCAGGAGATCCAAGCGGAGCCGATTCCGAGCCGGTTCCGCATGCCGCAAGTGGATCTCTACGATGGGACCACCGACCCCTTGGACCATCTGGAGAGCTACAAGGCTCTCATGAGGGTCCAGGGGGCCACGGATGCACTTTTATGCATTGCCTTCCCTGCTACCCTCCAGAAGGCTGCTCGAGTTTGGTTTACCCACCTCGAGCCCGGATCCATTTGCTCCTTCCATCAGTTGGAAGGAAAGTTTGTGGTGCACTTCGACACTTGTCGGAAGGTGCCGAGAGAGGTGGACAGCCTCTTCTCCATCTACCAACAAGACCAGGAGCTGCTTCGGGACTACATCACCCGTTTCAAGATCGCTGCCCTGGAGATCTACAGCCTGGACGAGCCCGTTGCCATGCTGGCTTTAAAGCGCGGGCTCAAACGTCCCGCCTGACTTATTCCCTGGATAAAAACCTCCCAGGACGTACTCCGAGCTCCTCCTCCGTGTCCACAAGTACATCCGAGCGGAGGAGGCCGATCGCACCCGCCGAGAGATGTTCCAGGGGCCCAGTGGCCTGGGCCATTTGCTGACCCTCGTCCAAATCCGAAGCTGAAGGGCGAGGCCGCCCCGGAGCGAAGGTTCACCCCTCTCCTCGCTCCTAGAATGAAGATCCTCATGGAAATTGAGGGCGAGCACTACCTTCGCCGACCTCCCCCTCAGAATCCAAGGAGCACCCGCGACAAGTCAAAGTACTGCCAGTTCCACCGCGAGCATGGCCACGACACGGAGGAGTGTCATAATCTGAAGCGGGAAATCGAGGAGCTGATCAAAAGAGGCTACCTCAGGAAGTTTGTAAGGAACGAAGCCCCGGCGGAGGGACGACCGCTCGCGGCCTTGCCCCCAGTTCCCGCGATCGACAACCGTCCGACGGAGAAGCCAGTGGGCATGATCTCTTGTGGAATCGGGCGGGCGGCAAAGAGAGCCCAGGAGGTCGGGAACCCGGAGGATCTAAACCCTTCTGAGAAGGGGAATGAAAGTAAGAATGTAAATAACGATGCTGTGGTGGTCGAAATGACCATCGCAAAGCATCCTGTGCATCGGATTATGGTAGATAGTGGAAGCTCCACTGACGTGCTTTTTTATAATGCTTTCTCCCGAATGAATCTGTCCCATGATCAGCTAAGGCCGGTGCACACCCCTCTGGTAGGCTTTACCGGGACTCGGTGGGGGTCGAAGGGGAGATCACTCTCCCGGTCACCGCTGGATCCCCACCTCGACAGACCACAGTCATGATGACGTTTACCGTCATCAAGCTTCCTTCGCCTTACAACGCGATCCTCGGGCGCCCAGGGCTCAACCAGCTGGACATCATGATTTCTACAAAGCGATTGCTAGTGCAATTCCCCACAGCCTCTGGACCTGGGGTGATGAGGGGGACGACCCAGCCAGTCCAGCATTGCCTTCAGACGATCCCAGGTGCCCGGGGCGCCGAGCTCGGCCCCGACGTCGACGATGTCGACCTAAGGGAGAAAGAACCCAGGGGAGGACCCGTAGAGCGTCTGTTGACATATTCCCTCGGTTCAGACCCTCTGAAGACTATGCAGGTGGGGGCCCAGCTCCCAGAGGAGGAACGGACCCGCCTGCTGGATTTCCTCCGCACGAACGCGGATATGTTTGCATGGTCCGCGGTCGATATGCCGGGCATCCCCCCTGAGGTCATTACCCACAGGCTGAACGTGGACCCGAGGTGCCGCCCGGTCCACCAGAAGAAAAGGAGTTTCGCCGCGGAAAGGCAGAGGGCCATCAACGAAGAGGTGGAAAAACTCCTCACCACCGGTTTCGTACAGGAAGTTCAGTATCCTAGCTGGCTGGCGAATGTGGTCATGGTGAAGAAGAGCAGTAGCAAGTGGAGGATCTGTGTGGACTACACCAACCTCAACCGAGCCTGCCCGAAGGACAGCTTCCCTCTTCCGAAGATTAACCAGCTGGTGGACACCACCTCGAGGCATCGCCTCCTCTCTTTCATGGATGCTTTCTCCGGGTACAACCAGATCCGAATGAACCCGGAGGACGAAGAGCACACCGCCTTCGTCACCGATCGCGGAACTTTCTGTTACAGGATGATGCCGTTTGGCCTCAAGAACGCTGGGGCCACGTACCAGCGACTGGTCAACAAAGTCTTTAAGGACCAGATCGGCCGCAACATGCAGGTGTACATGGATGACATGCTGGTAATGAGCAAGCCCCTCTCGGACCATGTTACCGACCTGGCGGAGACCTTCGGCAACCTCCGACTTCATCAGATGAAGCTGAACCCGGCGAAGTGCGCCTTCGGCATCTCCGCCGAGAAATTCCTGGGGTTCATGGTAACCCAAAGAGGGATCGAAGCTAACCCGGAAAAGGTCCAGGCCATCCTGGACATGGAGCAGCCCGCCTCCAAGAAGCAAGTGCAGCGACTCACCGGCCGGATAGCCGCTCTCAGTCGGTTCATCTCGAGGTCGGCCGACCGCTGCCGGCCCTTTTTCAAAGTGCTGAGGAAGATGAATGACTTCGCCTGGACTGAGGAGTGCCAGGAGGCGTTTGACGAGCTGAAGAAGACGCTTGCATCGCCCCCACTACTTTCCAGGCCCGAAGAAGGAGAGGAACTCATCCTCTACCTGGCGGTCACCCGGAGGCCGTCAGTTCGGTCCTGGTTCGGACCGACGACCAGGGAGTCCAGCGGCTGGTGTACTACACAAGCAAACTTTTCGCGATGCGGAGCTCAGGTATTCCCAGCCCGAAAAGCTCATTTTTACATTAATAGTGTCTGCTCAGCATCTCGGGCCCTATTTCCAAGCGCATCCCATTGCCGTCCTGACTAATCAGCCGCTAAAAGCGATACTCAGCCGACTTGACACATCAGGGCGATTGGCGAAGTGGGCACTCAAGCTCAGCGAGTTCGATATCGCTTATAGGCCAAAGTCGGCTATGAAAGCGCAAGTGTTAGCCGACTTCTTGGTCGAGTGCGCGGGCCTAGGCAAGGAGCCAGAGAGGGACTCTATGCACCTGCAATTGAAACCAGGACCCGAGGAGGACGCCTGGATCCTTCACGTGGATGGAGCCTCGAACTTCGGGGGAGCGGAGCCGGACTCATTCTCTCCAACGGCGATGGGGTCATCGCCGAATGTGCACTCCGCTTCTAGTTCGCCGCAACTAACAACCAGGCAGAATACGTGGCGCTCCTCGCCGGGCTGAGAGTCTCCCGTGAGTTGGGCGTGGCCAACCTCAAGGCCTTCACTGATTCCCAGCTGGTGGCCGGGCAGATCTCCGGAGAATACGCTGCGCACGACCCTCAAATGGCGAAATATATGGAGCTCGTCAAAACGAGCGCGGCCGGATTTCGGCGCTTCAGCATCTCCCATATACCCCGCGCGAAAAATGCCCATGCGGACGCTCTCTCCCGGGTGGCGACACTGCTGGACTCGTTGCTGGGTCGCGCTCATATAGAGCACCTCAAGGCCCCGAGCTACGATACCCCTGTAGAGGTCCAATAGGTTAGCCATGAGCCCAGCTGGATGGACAAGTACGCCGAGTACATAACCGGCGGTACCTTGCCGGAGGACCGCGCAGCGGCCCGCCTTATCAAAAAGAAGGCCACGCGGTTCATCCTAATGGATGGGCAGCTGTATCGGAGGTCTTACTCCTATCCCCTCCTCAAGTGCCTGAGACACGCGGAGGCCACACTCGTGCTCCAGGAAATCCATGAGGGCATCTGCGAGAACCATGTGGGGGGTAGAACGCTAGCATACAAGGCCCTCCGCCAAGGTTATTTCTAGGAGACGATGAAGGAGGATGCCGCCGGCTTCGTGAAGAAGTGTGATCGATGCCAGAGGCACGCCGTGGTGCAGCGGCAGCCCTCCACTCCGCTTTCCCAGCTTTCGGCTCCGTGGCCGTTCGCCCAATGGGGGATGGATCTCTTATGACCATTTCCCCGGTGTCCGGACAGCGAAAGTTCTTGATCGTTGTCATCGACTACTTCACGAAGTGGGTTGAGACCGAACCCCTGGCACGGATCACGGAGGCAAACATCGCCAAGTTTTTCTGGAAGTCAATCATTTGCCGTTTCGGCCTCCCCCATACCGTGATCACCGATAATGGACGTCAGTTCGACTGCGGGAGTTTGAAGAATTTTGCGGTGACCTCGGCATCCACCATCGCTTTACCTCGGTGGCGCACTCACAGACAAATGGAGAAGCCGAGGTGACGAATAGGACCATCTTGCAAGGACTCCGGATGAGGCTGGATCAGGCCAAGGGCAGGTGGGCAGAAGAGCTCCCGAGCATCCTGTGGGCGTACCACACTACCCTGAGGATGGCCACCGACGAGACCCGTTCAATCTCATCTTCGGAGCCGAGGCGGTTATCCCGATTGAGCTCAGTCTACCCACCCTGCGTGTGGAGCAATACAACGAAGCGGAGAACCCCGCCAGGATGATGCTCAACCTGGACCTTCTTGAGAAGACGAGGGACAAGGCCCGAGTCCGGATGGCGGCGTACAAGCAGCGAGTGGCCAGGTACTACAACTCCCGGGTGCGACCAAAGTCCTTTCGCCCCGGAGATCTGGTGCTCCGGCGTGCTGAAGCTTCTCAGCCACGAGAGTGCGAGAAGCTCTCCCCGAACTAGGAAGGCCCGTACAGGGTGGCGGAAGTCCTCCCTCACGGGGCCTATTACCCGGAGGAATTAGGAGGATCCAGATTCCCTCGGACCTAGAACGCCTCGAACCTGAGAATGTATTATCAATAATGTAAGGTTCCTCGAACTCCTGCAATAAAATTCCTTTACTTCAAACACTTTTTCTTGCCTCGTAGGAAAAGAGGTACTTAGCTATGAGTTCGGCAAACACGGCTGTAGCCGAAGATCCGAGAAAGCGAGAAGTCCCGGACTTCGGTCCGGAAGGCGGGGCAGAGCCAAGCTCGTCCACGCGATCACGGAGAACAGCTCGGCAAGCCGCGCAAGACTTGGATAAAGTCTGCGGCCCCGGGATTCAGTCCGAAAGTCCCGGACTTCGGTCTGGAAGGCGGGGTAGAGCCAAGCTCGTCCACGCGATCACGGAGAACAGCTCGGCAAGCCGTGCAAGACTTGGATAAAGTCTGCGGCCCCGGGATTCAGTCCGGAAGTCCCGGACTTCGGTCCGAAAGGCGGGGCAGAGCCAAGCTCGCCCACGCGATCACGGAGAACAGCTCGGCAAGCCGCGCAAGACTTGGATAAAGTCTGCTGCCCCGGGGTTCAGTCCGGAAGTCCCGGACTTCGGTCCGGAAGGCGGGGCAGAGCCAAGCTCGCCCACGCGATCACGGAGAACAGCTCGGCAAGCCGCGCAAGACTTGGATAAAGTCTACGGCCCCCGGGTTCAGTCTGGAAGTCCCGGACTTCGGTCCGGAAGGCGGGGCAGAGCCAAGCTCGCCCACGCGATCACGGAGAACAGCTCGGCAAGCTGCGCAAGACTTGGATAAAGTCTGCGGCCTCGGGGTTTAGTCCGGAAGTCCCGAACTTCAGTCCGGAAGGCGGGGCAGAGCCAAGCTCGCCCACGCGATCACTGAAAATGGCCCAGCAAGCCCGAAGGACTAGCGCAAGGCCTGCTCTACCGTCGCCCAACCCGAAAGCTCCGAACTTCGATCTGAATGCTGGACGGGACTCAGTCTACCCGCGAACTCAGCCCGGAGCAAACTGCCGGACCTTGTCTCGGTACTCGAAGCAAACATCTCAACAAGACATAAAAAAGAAAAGAAAAAGAAAAGAAAGACGAGGTCGAGACTTGACAAAAAGGAGTTTTTCATTGATTTGCAGGGGTAACACAATGAAGGAGTCCCGACAGGCCGAGAGTCCTCAAAGGAAAAACAAAAAAAAAAAAAAAAAGAAGATACAGTCGGGGGCTAGTTCGGTGTGGTGGCAGAATCATCGGGTTGGGGCGCGTGCTCTCTGTCTTCACCATCGGCAGGTGGCTGCTCTGGAGCTACAGCCGCGTCGCCCGCTGCAACTGGAGCCTCGCCGGTGGGCTCCTGCCTTCTACCGCTGAGAGCCACCCCACTGAGGTCGAGCTCGGGGTAGAAGGAGCCCACCTTCTCACGGCACACCTGAAACCCCTTCAGGAAGGAGTCCACGGCGGCCTCCCGGACCTCCAAGACATACTCGTCCGAGGCATGGAATCTCGGGACGGCCTCCTGCACCTCCCACTTCGAAGCCTCTAGGAGCCCGTTGATGTAGGAGCTCCGCTCCCTGGCTGCGCTCGCCTCCCTCCGGGACTCCTCCACCTGGCGCTCCAGTGACTGGGACTAAGCTCGGAGGCGAGCCCTCTCCGCCGCGTCCTCCTCCACGCACCACTGGTTGGAGATCCTCTCCTCAAAGAGTGAGGCCTCCAGTTCCTTGACGTGCCCCTCGGCGCGCGCCAGGTCGGATTACAGGGCCTGGTTACTCCCCCGCAGCTCGACCCCCTTTTCCATGAGGCCCTTATTGTCGACTGCGAGTTTGCCGAGCTTCTCCTCCTTCTCGGCATCCTTCTTGGCGTACCCTGCGAGGAAGTTCCTCAGCAGTAGTACGTCCATCCCGATCTGCACAAAAGTGAGAGGTCGGTCAATTAAAATTCAGCTGGAACTTTGAAGGGGAAGGTTCCGAGTTCGGACTTACCGTGAAGAGCTACGGGAGGATCCCGAGCAGAGCGTCGGCATAGTCCCGGCCGCCCTTCAGTCGGCGGTCCCGGGAGGTACAAGCAAACTCCATCACCTTCTCCGCGAGCCCCTGATCGCGGATCACAGAGCATCGATTCGTGATGGTCGGCGGCGGGGCAGAGAGATCGACGGCAGGAGCGACCGCCCCCCCGGGCGGGACTGCCACCGGCGGGGCAGCTGGAGTCGCGGGCGGCGTCATCGGAGCTACGGTGGAGGCGGGCACTGCCCGGGAGGGAACCGGGCCTCCCTCTTCTGCGCCCCCGTCAAGGCGGATGACGGGGCGTCGGCGGCCCGGGCCCGAGGTGGCCTGGGCACGGGAGCTGCAACTGGTGGACCGGGGCGGGCGTCGGCACGGCTTCCTGGCTCACCTCGGTGCGAGCCCTCTTCGCCGCGGGCTCGTCTCCCTCGGCAGTGTCCCTCTGAGCTGCGCCCTCCAGAAGGTTTTCCAGGGAGAACTTCATACCTGCAATGGAAAGGAGGTCGGTCAGCCCAGTTAAAGAAAGAAGGGAGAAAGGGGGGAAGTGCAGAGTATGAGAGAAGGCCGAGCCTCACCCGGCTCTCGGATGGGACTGATCCCCATCTCGAACAAGTTCTGCTCCGAGAGTAGAACGTTGAGCGAAGGGACCACATCGCTCAGCAGCAGGGAGTAAGCCTCCTGGTCAGCCGCTCGACTTAGGAGTTCCGGTTCGAGGACCGATCCGGCTCGCTCCAGGCCCAGTCGACGTCCTCGACCGAGGCAAAAAGAACCGGTTCTTCCAACCCTTGATGGAGGAAGGGAGGTCGAACCGGAGACACCTAGGCCGGGGTGAAATGTACCACCAGCCATCATCGGTGGAGTGCCGCTTCAGGGTGAAAAGGATCCTGAAGAGAGAGAAATGGGCAACGAACTCGTGGAAGTGACAGAAGACGATGAAGGCGAAGATGACCCGGATGGCGTTGGGAGCCAACTGGGCCGGGACCAGGCGGAAGTGACTGAGGAAGGAAAGAAAGAAGGGGTGCAGAGGAAATCGAAGACCCCCAAGGAGGAAGTCCTCGTAGAAAGCTATACGGCCGGGGCCACTCAAGGTGACGCGATCCCCAGGCCGTGGAAGAGAGAGATGGATCGACCCTGGGATGCCATAGACATCCTGGAGCAAGGAAAGGTCACCTTCGGTCATCGTTGAAACGTGACCGGAGGGACCGACAGAAGAAAGGGCCGGAGGAGGAAGCAAACAAATGGAGCTGATAGAGATCGCGGGGGGAGACCTGGGAACCCTAGGGATACCTATGGTTATGCCCCCAGGCTGGAGCCGCCTGCGGACCTCCTCCGGAATCACCTCCGCTTTCGAGGAGGAAGACGATGGAGTCCTCGGCCGAGACAGACCGGCCTCGTCCGGGTTAGACGAAACATGGCGGCGGCGCGCCATGGAGAAGGAAGTGGTGAAGAAAGGTCGCTAAGGGAAGGGAACGGAGCAAGAAGGTAAACGAAGGCACTCACCGAAATGCACTGTGCAAAAGAGGTGGCAACCCGGGGGTTGGAAGATAGCCTGCTGCAAACCGCCGACGGAGCGTGAGAAAGGGAAAGGGCCTCGTTCCGGAAAGTCTCCTCATTTTCAAATTCGATCGACAGCGACCATACCTGTCATTCCGTTTCGGACTGTCAGATGGATGCCGCGTGGGCGCACGCTCGACACCGATGCTTCGGTTACGGGGAAATGGCCTCCGTTTCGAAGCGACGCATTAATTGCAACCGGAAAGGCGACGCGTGGCGGCCTCTTAGAGGACCTTGGGCGCAGCACGGAACGGCGACAAGGATCGTGGCAATCATGGCGCGAGATCTCCGTATTAAATCCCCACGTCATCTCCGCATTAAATCCCCACGTTTCGTGCCATGACGCCTCAACGGAACGGGGGGATGGGGGGCAACTGTTACGGCCATTACAATGACGTGGCATACCTCAGATTTCCCTGGGCATGATTCGAGCCACGTGGAGTTTTTCGGCAAGGTCAGATGTGGCTCCGCCTCGGTCGAAGTCGAGGTCGGTCCGAGCCTCCCTACTCCTCTGCCAGGTGTCCACCCATGAGGGGTCCACCTCGGCCGAAGCCAGCGGCCCCTCGCTCCCTCGCCAGGTGGCGCCCTGAGACAGTCCCACCATGACCGAGGTCAAGCCGGGCCCCCTCGCTCCTTCGCTAGGTGGCGCCCGGAGACGGGACCACCTCGGCCGAAGTCGAGCGCCCCTCTGCCACTTCGCCAGGTGTCCACCTAGGAGGGGTCCACCTTGGCCGAAGCTGGCGGCCCCTCGCTCCCTCGCCATGTGGCACCCTGAGACGGTCCCACCTCAGCCGAGGTCGAGTCGGGCCCCCTCGCTCCTTCGCCAGGTGGCGCCCGGAGATGGGACCACCTCGGCCGAAGTCGAGCACCCCTCTGCCGCTTCGCCAGGTGTCCACCCAGGAGGGGTCCACCTCGGCCGAAGCCGGCGGCCCCTCGCTCCCTCGCTAGGTGGCGCCCTGAGACGGTCCCACCTCGGTCGAGGTCGAGCCGGGCCCCCTCGCTCCTTCGCCAGGTGGCGCCCGGAGACGGGACCACCTCGGCCGAAGTCGAGCACCCCTCTGCCGCTCCGCCAGGTGTCCACCCAGGAGGGGTCCACCTCGGCCGAAGCCGACGACCCCTCGGTCCCTCGACAGGTGGCGCCCTGAGAGGGTCCCACCTCGACCGAGGTCGAGCCGGGTCCCCTCGCTTTTTCGACAGGTGGCGCCCGAAGACGGGACCACCTCGGCCGAAGTCGAGCACCCCTCGGCCGCTCCTTTGACACAACATCCTCCTTGGTGGCTGACGCTGCCATAACTGTGGGTCCGCTTCAAGAGGTCGGCCAATCCGTGCCCAAGTCAGCCCCAGGCTGGCTTGAGCCGTGCCCAGCTCGGTGCCTCTGCATGCTCCAGCCCAGCACGGCTCGCCCGTGCCAGGGTCAAGCCCGCGTTGAGTCCATGCCTGATTCGGCACCAACATGACATCTCGTCCGACCCTGCGCCCAGCTCCGCACCGCGGCATGCCTGCGTGGCGTGCCCGCACCTCAGCCCGGCACGGTCCTAGCTCCGCACCACGGCACGCCCGCACCTCAGCCCAGCACGGTCCCAGCTCGGCACGCCCGTAGCACGCCTGGCTTCTCCGACTCCGCCCGGTGCGGGGGGCAACAAGGCTCCACCCCGCAAGGCTCTGCCTGCGCTTGGCTCCGACCCGCAAGGCTCCACCCGTGCACGGCTCCGTCCCGCAAGGCTCTGCCCGTGCCCGGCTCCAGTCCGGAGGGATGCCTGCCCCAGCTCGGCACTCCCGTGCCCCAGATCCACCTGCTCCGATTTTGGGTGGTCTAGCCCAAATCCGCCCGTGGCAGGCCCGCGTGACCACGGCCGCTCCGGCTCTAGTTTGGCACCGGATCCAACTCCGGCTCTGCATACCCCATCCACGGTGCGCCCACGTGGGGTTCTTCTGCCCGCTGCAGCCCCGTCTCCTGTGCCTACACCTCAGTCCGGCTCCTCCGGCTCCGCCCCGCTTGGCACCGCCCGATGTGGGGGGCAGCAGGGCCCCGCTTCGACTCCGATTCAGTGGACTCCACTTGGTCCGATGCTCCTGCGCCCTAGGCTCACTACCGCGATGCACCCCCACGCTTTCGCCCGCTCCGGCTCAGCCCGGCGGGACCCCAGCTCGGCGACGCCGTGCCCAGGACCGGCTCCTCCGGCTCCGGCCCGCATGGCTTCGGCTCCATGCTTGCCACCTCCAGGGCTGGCACCTCGACAGCGCCCAGTTCAGCCACCACACAGTCCTGCACACTCGTCCATGCATGGGTTCGTGCATGGAGCCTCGCACCACGCATGTCGGTCCACGTGCATGGGAAGTCTCTGCAGGCCTCCTCTCGGTCCGCACGCCAAAATGGCAACCAGGAGTAGCGTCCCAGCCAGTTCAGCACTTTGTTATCTCAGCCTAGCTCGGCCACTGGGAGCATCACGCAGTTCGGTCTCATTCATGTGGGCCCAGTGCATTTCTCGAGGGCCCCATCCGCGTGGGTCCTATAGCACACTGCCTGTAAAGAAGGACTGCGTTGAAGCTTCCCAAGCCACTGTTTACACTAATCAAGAAATAATGCCCTGCCCAAGGCACTGTATCCTTGCACCAATTTCCTGAACCACCCAGAAGAGGAAGGTTCATCGGTCCATCATGGCCTCACAGGCTATCCTCGCCTCACATGCCTACATCAAAGAGAGCATACCTCCCCAAATGACAGGAGCCATTCGTCTACATAAAGACCGGCATGGAAAGGTAAGGGGAGGTAAGAGATAACACACTCTCTTCATTCTTATGTTACGGTCTATTTTTTATCACCCTATAGAGGCAGAGAGTCCCCCAAGCTCTCCATCCCAGAGATCTTCTATTCCCTTCGATCGTCCCACTGACTTGATCGTCAGAGTGTCTTTACTAGAATCCCCAGCCCAGGTCTCCCCTGTCTTGCAAGTCTTCACTCGTGAGGGACGATACAGAGAAGATTGCTTCCCACCGGAAAGGCCCAAAGAAGGACCACAGCATAGCTCCAAGTCCCTTTCATCCCTACAACGACCCCTCCAAGCACGGCGACTTCACCAAGCCCCGTGGCGGAGGGTATGTTCTCCTTGATCATCTCCGACCGACGAGCCCGGTGATGCTGGCGGGGAGTCCACTCACCTAGGCCACGTAAGAGCTACAGGCCATGGCGATCTAGACAGCAACAGTTATCAAATTAGAGTTTAGGATTTGAATCCAATTTGTAATTAGGGTTTAGTTAAATTAAGTAAGTTCATTTGAGTTTTATGGGTTAGTCCATATGAGTCTTTGTATAGTCTTGAGTCCTATTTTGGGCCTTTCAATATTTGAGTCCTGTATTTGGATTTTGATCCATACTATTAGGGTTTGATATCAATTTTTGGATTATGTCAAGTTTTGAGTCATATAAATTTTGAAGTTAAATTATGTAAGTGCGAGTCCAGTCTATTGAATCCAATCTAGTCCTGTAAAAAAGAAGAAGACTCAAATCATTTTGAAGCCTGTCAACATAACACTCCAGTCATCCATCCAGTTGAGCCATTTAGAAGCATGAAGCCATCAAGAGAGACCTGGAGACATGTGATCTAGCCCACCAGAGAAGAGATAACTGAAGAAGCCTGAAGCCTACCCAGCATTGAAATGGGCCTCCCAGGGCCCAAGAGCAACCAAGAAGGCACCAACCCTTAGGGTTACCACCCCTTGGTCGGCCACCTTAGGGTCACCACCCTTTGGCCAACCAAGAGAAGGAGAGGGAGAGAGAGAGACTTAGTCAAAGTGAAGAGAACTCGAGGGAGAGTTTGTATAGGTTAGAGTTTATTGTGAGATTACTTGTATACCCTTTCTTAAGCCCCAAGTTTGAAAGCCTATATAAAGGCCTCCCCTCCTCATGTAATTGGAGATGAATTGATGAACTAAATAAAGTTTTTTCTCTTTGCTGTGTGCATGCTATATGCAAGCTGTGTACGAATTATTTTTTCCTTGTTCCTGCGCCCTGCCTCCATCCCTAACATTAAAACCCTAGACGCCCTCCTTCCAAGCCTTGGCCACCCAACACAAAACACTCTTTTCCTTGTTGTTTTTGATTTATTTCTTCATCCCTACACTGTTTTCTAATCCACAGATGGTGATTTGCAGGTCTCTCAGTTCTTGCGAATCGGAGGATACCTTCTGATCAGCCTTTGGATCACCGAGCAGAAAGCCATGAATCCGCAGAGTCAAAAGCTTGCTTTTCCATGCCGCATCCGGGAGTGAAAGTGATCTCTTCGTGCACGATCTTCATCAAGCACTTCAACCGTTGCCAAGTACACCCCCTTGACTCCCCAGTAGTGGTCTTGCAAAAGAATAGCCTTACCAGGGTTTTCTTAAACCTTGGCGATCTTGTTTTTTCTAACTTTTAGGGTTTATTTCTGCATGCATGACTTCTAAAAATTTTCTAGAATTCTTTACTTTGAATTTTAGCTTGAAATTCAGGATCTAAAACCCTAACTCCTTAGTTAATCATGGAAAAATACTTTTCATGCATAAATCATCCCACATCATTTAGTATTAGAGCATAGTTTAGGGCTAAATTTTGCATCCCGTAGTTCTCATATATGATCTATTATTTTTACATTTTCTGCCTGCAGGAAGATCCAAAAACTATAATTTTTGTTTTGCTAGATTCCTTATAATTGAAAGTATTTTTCATTTTATCATAATTTATTTCAATTTGTGAATTTTGTGCACGTCAAAATACTGCCTGAGAACAAATCTGCTCTATTTTTCAGCAAGACAAATTTTAGTATGTTTAAGGTTATTCTTGCATAATTTTGGCATATTTTAATTTTCTACATATTTCCTGCATATTAGGTACTTTTCTGCATATTTTATTTCTTACCAAATATAAAGACAAAAAAAATATTCAAAATCAAAAAATACCAAAACTACAAAATCCTAATTTGCATTTCATATGTGTGCCATCATCTACATAACTTACCTTAAGGGCACTTTTACTATGTCAGATGGGGGAAGGATTTGATCACCTCTCCTTAGCCCAAAACCACAATCCTTGCATCTGAACCCAACCCAAACTAAAATTGATTATACTTAATTTGCTCTAGAGAGCTAGGAACATCAACAGGTCGGGTTCAGCCATTGTGGAAAGACTAGTGCACCCAAATATCTCCTATTACTGAAAGCTAGTGTCTAGGCTAAAGATACAGTGTCAAATGACCTAAGTGAATCGATGGTTCCTTAATTGGGTCCTTCGTTAAGCAGGGGGCCTCCTACCATCCCACCTCTTACCTGGCAAGTGGAAAGATTCGTTTGAGTCGACCCATTTTGTTTGGGCTCTAGGTCTAGGTATCCGTAGTCAATTTGTTTGAGTCTTGCATGTGCACTAGATCAGGAGCTTCATATCATCCACCACCTCCACAATCGTCTGAACCCATGGAATCCCACCTTGATGCTGTCCTAAAAACCTTGAATGACCAGATGGCCCGATTGAATACCCGATTAGACCAAATGGATGACCAGATGATCCAATCGAATGCCCAAATGACTCATAGATTTGACCAAGTAGATATTCGGCTAGGAACCTTAGAAAAAATTCACAGGACCCAGACTAGATCCAAACCTAAGCCACCTTTACCCACACTACCCAGGTCCTATGAACCCAGAACCTATGAACCTATATCCTATGACTCCAGATCCCATGACCATAGATCCTATGCATCCAGATCCTATGCACCCACACCCTATAAGCCCAGTAGACCCATGACCTATAGATCTGAACCCATGATCTATGAGCAGAATGAACCCATAGGCCATCAACCTGAATCCCATAGGATTAGTACCCCTAGATATGAGTCCAGTACTAGTCCCCTTCCCCATAGTCAACTTGAACCCACAAGGTACAGTGCCAATAGTCAGAACCAAGATACTAGTTAGGTACCCCTTAGTCGACCCATCCCAGCTATCCTAGTCACTAGCCAGTATTCCCTTAACCAAACCCCTACTACCATCCCACTAGTTCACTAGAATGACATTAAAGTAGAAGTGTATGAAGCTGATGTGAGCTTAGTGGATGAGTACGAGGGAGAAGAAGATGAGGCATCTCTAGAAGACCTAGAATTAGTTGACCCCGTAGATACCCAGATAGAAGCCAATCTAGAGGTAGCTGACCCTGACCACATCCAAACCGAAACCATCTTGGAAGAACAATTAGAGAAAGAGGACCATGAGGAACCTAACCCGATTATTAGAATCATACCTAAGGAGCCACTAAAGGAAAGCCTAATTATAGAGCACAGTCCTAAAATTCAAGAGCCCAAGGAATTTATTGAGGACGTGATTTCTTTAATTCAGTACCCTCAGGATGAATCCCTTCCCATAGTTCCCATTGAGGACCTTTTTCCAGAAATTGTTGAGCCATCCTTCCATAGCATGGACCATTTCTTGCCTAGAGACATAACCCAATGTTCATACATTAAGGTCAGTCTCTTTAGTCCAGAACCAGTCTCAGAATCCCATTCCTATTTCCCATCCTTCCCTGAGTCGTCTCATGTATCTAGAAATATTAGGTCACAATTTGTTGAGATTATCAGGTTGCATGAATCCTTAGAGCCCATCCCATTTGCTACCTATTTTTGGAAGACCCTCTGGCATCTATTAGGAGTTCTTGGTAAATTTTCATCTGCATGTCACCCATCAACCACGACTCATGCCCCATATCCAAGTTGTAGTTAAGACCTAATAAACTTCTTTCGATAGGAATGCATAGTCGAGTCTATTAGGTGTTAGTATGAGTCCTTTGTGTCACCTGTTAGGAGTCCATAAACCCAGTTTAACTATCCACACCTGCACTGAATACCGCACAGCATATGCATCAAGATATTAACCATAAGAGTAATTTAAGTAATGAAACATCTAATAAACTGGATAATTCATGAATAAGAGCCAATAGATTCATCGTAGGAAATTTTATCTTGGTTAGGCTTAGGCCTAAAAAGAAGTCTCATGCTCGCAGAGCTGGATCCTTAGAAGTGATAGAGAAAGTAGGACCCCATGTGCACAAGTTGCCCTCGAATTTTGGCTTTAGCTCTACCTTCAATGCCACAGACCTGGTTGAGTCTAGGGAACCGGCAGCGATTCCTAGTGAGGCCTTTGAACTTATCCCATCCATTGAGAGTGAGCCTGATCCTGAGTGTCCACCTATATTTTGGCTTGAGAGAGGAAAATGGATCGAACGTGTCCTGCGATTGAGCTACCTTGACCCGAGATAGCGATTTTCAGCACCACCTGGTCTATTGGCAAGGTCTACTAGGATCCGATGCTTCGTGGGTTACTCGAGAGGACTTGTTGCACCTCTACTCAGACCCTCCAAAGAGACACCAGATTCAGTGTGACCCTTACTCGACAGGGTCGAGTTCCTCCCACCCCGGGAGAATTGATGGGGATATCAGAGGTCCCAGACTTTAGCAGAGGCATCTCAATCCTCTGTGGTTATCAAATTAGAGTTTAGGATTTGAGTCTAATTTGTAATTAGGGTTTAGTTAATTTGAGTGAGTTCATTTGAGTTTTGTGGATTAGTCCATATGAGTCTTTGTATGGCCCTGAGTCCTATTTTGGGCCTTTCAATATTTGAGTCCTGTATTTGGGTTTTGATCCATACTACTAGGATTTAAGATCAGTTTTTGGGTTATGTCAAGTCAGTTAAGTAAGGTAAAGTTTTGAGTCATGTAAATTTTGAAGTTAAATTATGTAAGTGTGAGTCCAGTCTATTGAGTCCAATCTAGCTCTGTAAAAAAGAAGAAGACTCAAATCATTTTGAAGCCTGTCAGTATAATACTGCAGTTATCCACCCAGTTGAGCCATTTAGGAGTATGAAGCCATCAAGGAAGACCTGGAGGACATGTGATCCACCCGCCAGAAAGGAGAACAGCTGAAGAAGCCCTGAAGCATGCCCAGCATTGAAGTGGGCCTCCCAAGGTCCAAGAAAAACCAAGAAGGCACCAACCCTTAGGGTTACCACCCCTTGGTCGGCCACCTTTAGGGTCACCACCCTTTGGCTGACCAAGAGAAGGAGAAGGAGAGAGATAGACTCAGTCAAAGTGGAGAGAACTTGAGGAAGAGTTTGTATAGGTTAGGGTTTACTGTGAGATTACTTATATACCCTTTCTTAAGCCCCAAGTTTGTAAGCCTATATAAAGGCCTCCCCTCCTAATGTAATTGGAGATGAATTAATGAACTAAATTGAGTTTTCTCTTTTGCTGTGTGCGAGCTGTGTGCATGCTGTGTGCGAGCTGTGTGCATGCTGTGTGCGAGCTGTGTGCGAATTATTTTCTCCTTGTTCCTGCTCTCTGCCTCCATCCCAACATCAAAACCTTAGCCGCCCTCCTTCCAAGCGTTGGCCGCCCAACATAAAACACTCTTTTCCTTGCTATTTTTGATTTATTTCTTCATCCCTACACCATTTTCTAACCCGCAGTTGGTGATTTGCAGGTCCCTCAATTCTCGCGAATCCGAGGATACCTTCTGATCAGCCTTCAGATCATCGAGCAGAAAGCCACGAATCTGCAGGGTCAGAAGCTTGCTTTTCCAGGCCGCATCCGGGAGCGAGAGTGATCTCTTCGTGCACGATCTTCATCAGGCACTTCAACCATTGCCAGGTACACCCGCTTGACTCCCCAGTAGTGGTCTTGCAGAAAAGCAGCCTTACCAGGATTTTCTTAAACCTTGGCAATCCTGTTTTCTCTAACTTTTAGAGTTTATTTCTACATGCATGACTTCTAAAAATTTTCTAGAATTCTTTACTTTGAATTTTGACTTGAAATTCGAGATCTAAAATCCCAACTCCTTAGTTAATCATGGAAAAATAATTTGCATGCATAAATTATCCCGCATCAGCTAGGTTAGAGGAGTTGGGATGAGCTCTTTGTTTCGGAGGAGCTTGCGGGATGCAGTGTATCTGAACATCTTGGAGAGGTTCACGGGATGCGAAGGATCCGAGGAGGTAGCGACGGGGTACGAGGTTCAGGTGTAGGCTCAGTAGGGCGGCATTGAGTTGCTGGCCTTGAGGTTTCTTTCTATGGCTTCAGGAGGACTTCAGTTTCAAGTGGAGCACTGGGGAGAGGTGGCTTCACTGGTGGAGTAGGATTCGACACGAGTTTAGAGCGGGAGGTGTAGGGAAAGTGGCCATATCCTAGCACGAGCACCAGGGGTATACTTAGCCAGATGGAGCAGAGTGTGCAGAGATTGGCATGGCTTTGAGGAGATGGTGTCAGGTAGAGCTCCAGTTACAACGAGTGCTGGCTTATGTTCGCTGTGATCTCTCTAGGGAAGTCCAAGAAAAAGACTGATGCAGCTACCAGGCAGAAGGAAGGCTATAATCGTGGTGCAAGGATATAAGCAATGATCTTCACCTATGGAGGCGGTCATCCCAAAGGCCTCCAAGGGCATGCAGCGGCTGAAGCGTGTAGGCAGAGGCAAGGAGATCCGTACAAGGAGCTGTCAGGATACGCAGTTACAGCAGGGTTGTGCAGGAGGATATTGCCAGGTTTGCCAAGGTTTAGGGGCACTATGGTGGAGATTATAGGATTTTGCATGGTGCTTCAAAGCCTTAGAGAGACTTGGGAGGCCATAGCAGGGATGCTGAAGGCGATCCTTGGGAGCTTGGAGGCATGCCAAGCAGGTTCTGGAGGTGTTCCAGAGGTCCTGGAGGTATTCCAGGGAAGGCAACAAGTTTCAGAGGCTTATATCCCAAGGTCCCTTTGAGTCATGTTGGGTCAAGGGGTTTGATCCAGGGTTGAGAGTTTTCCATTGACCGGAAGGGATGAGTTTTTAAGAGATTGTAACATAACTCTGTTGGGTCATGGGGTTTAGGTCCAAGAGGGGCCGACCCTTTTGGGGTCTAGGTCGTGAGAGATCATGGGCATCCTGCATGAAGTCTTGGTCCGTGAGGATCCAAGGGAGTCCGCGTGAGAAGGCTTTTAAGAGTCCGTGCATGAGAGATCTTCATGGGACGTGAGAGAGTTCTTGAACGGGTCTCTCGGTTTGGAGAGAGGCCGAGCGTGATCTTGGAATGCCTCTCTTGGGCGTGGACCGTGGGAGACCTCCTGGGTACAAGGAGGCCACAGTGGAGGGCTTCAGCGAGGCTACGTGAAGGGAGATTCCGTGTGGGGACAAAGTCATGGGAAATCCTGCATGAGGGAGTCCGCAGGTGAAGCTCTTTCCGGTGAGAGAAGGCATGGTCATGGCTTGGGCTGTAGAGAGGCGCACGTGAGAGAGATATCACGTGAAGGTTTTGGTACCGTGGGGTGTTCCACGAGGCTTTGGAGAAGGGACATCTGCATTGAGATATTGTCCGTAAGTGGGAGATGCATGTTGAGGTATTGTTCGTGCGAGGCCATACGTAGGTTCTTCGGGCGTAAGGCCTGCAAGAGAGAAGACGTGCGGGACGGCAAGAAGCTTCTGGGTTTTTAGAAGGGATGCCGGGGTTATGTCTTGATTGTATCAAGGATTTTTATCCAAATGATTAATGAATACAATCTCTCTTTTTCTCCTATATCTCTCTTCTATTTTCTTGTGTGAATCTTGAATCCAAGAACATGTTGCTTCTGCTACGTATAGGTGCTGGTCCGGATCTTCCAACAAATAGAATCAGTACCTAGGAATCTCAATAATTATGATATGATGAAGTGTGCTGCATGATAAGATATGTCGGAGGCAATTATTTTTTGCATTGAATTGAGATGGACTCAAAACATGCTCATTTCACTTTGCTGACATACATCTTTGAGGATCGAGAAATGCTAGATAAAAGGACATACAAACCTTAAACTTAATCAAGCACTTGATCGACGAAAACTTAACATAATTTGATACTCAACAAAGTTAATGCAACTGATAGATGTATTTGACTAAGCTATACCTTCCAAACTCTTTATGACATAACCTTCTCTACTTTGCATTAGAAAATTTATTTCATCATTATATTATATTATATTATAATTTTATAGAAATGATTAAATTTCTTCTTTCCAAAATGATGTATATTTTAGAATTCGTCAATAAGTTTGCCCCTAGATCTAAATACACGATGGACGGTATACATTCAAAAATTGGTTTACACTATCCATCTCGTTTTTAAATTTGGTTTTACGAGCAAAATTAGCAAGAAATATAAAGGGCAAGGCTATCCATCTCCGTTTATGCAAAAACCGTTTCTGGGTACGATGTCTCACGACATCAAAATGGGGCAAAACGGAAGGGAAATGGATACAAAGGGAGAGCTTTTCTCGGGGCCGGACTGCGGCCCGGCCCAAGTCGGGTCCGGTAGGGCTGGAATCGGGTATTGTTTGCATGCTTCATAAACTCCCGTACCCGATCCGACCCGATATCGGGTCGGGGGAGGGAAACTTTCCTAACGCGGCATAGAGAGGCTCCCACAAAGCAAAGGGATCGAAGGTGTAGAGCGCTGCCCTTCGGGCATATCTGGCGAGTGCGAGATATCGAAGAGGTAATCCCTTCATATGTTCTTTGATTTCAAATCATTCCATTTGGTTTTTTGCTTCTGGTTCTAGCTATGTTTTTCTTTGTCGATTTCTTTCTAGCCAGATCTAGGGTTTGTGGATCTGTGTTGTCTTATTTGATGA
Organism: Areca catechu; assembly: GCA_021397845.1. Lineage (NCBI taxonomy): Eukaryota > Viridiplantae > Streptophyta > Magnoliopsida > Arecales > Arecaceae > Areca > Areca catechu. The sequence continues at coordinate 6,117,774 of CM038047.1, read as the reverse complement.
GATCTGGCATGGAAATACTAATCATTCAAGCTGAATCCGTTTTACCTGATCCCTGATTGATGTTCTCGTGTCTGAAGTTTTTGTTTTTCAAACTTTGATTTAAATCATATGCGTATGTCTTAGTTTTATGGATAATCTCATCTTGCTCATCTTTGCCTTATTGCCGAGCTTTGTTAAAAATATAATGTGATATTTGTTAATTTTTCAAGCTTATAGATTATAAGGAATGATGATGTGAGGGTCGATTCACGTATTCTTTTTACTTTGCTTGATTCGATCTTTATCTCAGGTGAATTGGTTATAAGCCTGAGATTGTGTCCACTGCTAGATTTGTAGGGATTTAAATTTTTATAATAGGGTAAGAATCAAGTTTGCATTTTTTTGGTTTTTTTCCCAAAATCTGTCCATTTTGCTTTTTCGGTTGTGTTTTAGGATCAGTTGGATTACTGGTGTAATTCTGGAAAATATTGCAGTGTGTTTAATGAACTGGAAATTGATGCATAAACTATGATATGTAAGTTCTGATAAAGAAGACCGAGCTCCATACTTATTCATGTCAGCTTTAAACCATGCTTAGCTGCAGCCAAGTTTGGTGACTACTAAATTCCAATGCCTCCTTGCAATTTTGTCTAGCCAGAGTTGTGTCCTCCACTGGAAGCAACTAAACAAGAGAATTTGCAACGAATACAAACTTAGAGTTTTCAGTTTAGAATTGGAACAATGCCTTCTCAGAAAATAGAAACAGGTCACCAGGATGTGGTTCATGATGTGTCAATGGACTACTATGGTAAGCGCCTGGCCACAGCCTCTTCTGACTCTACCATCAAGATTATTGGAGTCAGTGGCTCCTCGCATCAGCATCTTGCTACCTTGACTGGCCACCAGGGTACAGTCTGGCAGGTAGCATGGGCCCACCCCAAGTTTGGATCCATGCTTGCCTCCTGCAGCTACGATGGCCGCGTTATCATATGGAAGGAAGGGAGCAAGCCTGATGAGTGGGCTCAGGCACACATCTTCACTGAACACAAGTCCTCTGTCAATTCAATTGCATGGGCACCTCCTGAGCTTGGCCTCTGCTTGGCATGTGGGTCCTCGGATGGGAACATCTCTGTCCTTACTGCACGAACAGATGGAGGTTGGGACACTACTAGGATTGATCAAGCCCACCCAGTTGGAGTCACTTCTGTCTCATGGGCTCCGGCAATGGCACCAGGTGCTCTTGTTGGTTTGGGACAGCTTGATCCTGTCCAGAAACTTGCATCTGGTGGCTGCGATAACACGGTTAAAGTGTGGAAGCTTTACAATGGGGGCTGGAAGATGGATTGCTTTCCTGCACTTCAGATGCACTCGGACTGGGTGAGAGATGTGGCTTGGGCACCAAATTTGGGACTCCCAAAGTCTACCATTGCTAGTGCTTCACAGGATGGGACTGTTGTTATATGGACAGTGGCGAAGGAAGGTGATCGGTGGGAGGGTAAAGTTCTGCATGATTTTAAGGCCCCTGTTTGGAGGGTGTCGTGGTCATTGACAGGGAACATCTTGGCTGTAGCTGATGGGAATAACAATGTCACATTGTGGAAAGAAGCAGTGGATGGGGAGTGGCAGCAGGTTACGACAGTTGAGCCTTAGAAATTCATGTTACTGCTCAGACTTTCTTTTCCTCTTCCTGTTGGATGATATGCAGCAATGTTTTGAGTAGTTAGCTAGTCCTAATTGCTTTGTCAATGGGAATATGTAGGTGTTCTTTCAAGTCTTTGAAAAGGTTTGTCCCAGTTTGGTATACAGTGCTGTGATCTCTGTTTTAATACATAAGAACCAGAGACATATATGGAATTCATGATTGAAATTGTCTTGTTCAACATTTGATATTTTTCCCCTAAGTAACTTGACATACTTCTCATGTTATTTGCATCTTACATATAATTACATAGAGTTTTGATGGGTGTTATCTTCTATACTTGCAAAGTGCATGTGACTAATGTCAACTATTCTGTGCTCTCTCTCCCTTTCTTTCTTCTCCTCCACCCCCCCTCCCCTCTCCCAACCTTCTTTATCTACATCACTAGCAAATATTTATGTTTAAAAACTATGAGTTTTTGCTGTCCTCAAAGTTACTCTAAGAAATGGTTCTAGTGTTGGTGATTTAGCTGTACTGTGTAATGGGTTTGTCTGTGAATGATTTGGATTAAGTTCAAATTTTTGAAAGCAATAAAAAGATGGACCCAGAAGATAGTGAATGCTAGTGAAGCATGGCTGTTGCTGCATTTGGATTTTACTTTTTCCTTTCTTTTATATTACATATTCTATCTAAGCTCTCTCTCTCTCTCTCTCTCTCTCTCTCTCTCTCTCTATATATATATATATATATATATATATATATAGTTTTGCTCTGCAGTTGACCTTTGCACAGTGAGATGAAACTTGGTTTTGTTTATCATTGATGAGTGTCATGGAGACCTTTTGAAGGAACAAGGTTTTAGCCAAGAGCAGATGGCTATTTCACGTATTCATGGGGTGAAGTAAGCTGGCCTTAGAATTAGCTGATTTCTATGGTTGAAAGGATGCTTTTTGGGGTGCTCCTTGCAGGTAGGTCCTGTGGGATGGGAGGGAAGAAAGAGAAGAGGGGAGGGGGAAGGGTGAGTATACCCCCAAAACATCTATTGGTGCAATAAGGACTAAGACAGCTTTGCATCACTCTTTACTTAAAATTTCCTTATTTTCTAGATTACTGTTTTTTTTTAATAACTTTCGTTGTTGGGTTCTATTTAGGTGGGGGTCGGTAATGGAGGGGGAGAAATTCCTCTATGTTACCATTCTGGATTTCTTTTTTTTTGCTGTTTGATGGACTTCGGTTTGCCTATGCTAATGAACTATCCCATGTTTTAGATTGTATCTCAACTTCCCTCACGGTATTTTTTCAAGTAGCAGAGTAGCTGAATTTAAAAATTGCATTCAAATTTTCTGAGTTTTAACCATCGATGATTGTTTGGTATCACTATCTGTTGGGTTAAAGGAAACACATACTAAGTTGGCTTAAGTGTGGGAGTACTTTGTGGCATCATGTAGTTGATTATAGTCTGCTAGATTTGTAATTTCATATTCCATTATCAATGGAACATTTGGTTCTCCATTGGCTATAATATTTTTTTATCTGTCTTTCTACTTATGCTGCTGTTACTTCTATCCATTACCCTGAAAAGCAGTCATCTGTTGTTTGTTCATTTAGCCTGACAGATTCATATTTTCCTTGCTTAGTTTCAACATGCAAAAAGGTCTCTCTCTCTCTCTCTCTCTCTCTCTAAATTTAGTTTTAGCAGCAGGCTTCATGTGGCTTTCTTGTCCTTGACTTCCTTTACGTTTTAAAACATTTGTTAGCCAATGTATTGTTTGTACTTTCATGGGTCGTCTCATTTGAGTTCTATCATGTTTGCTAGCGAGCATGTCATATGGTAGATCATTGAATAGATGAGCTTGACGTTTAAAGCCACTTTCCTGCTCACAGAAGACCATGTGGACCAAGGGTTATAGGGTTAGAAACCCGTCTCAAGACATGAGAAATGGTGTTTGGTATGTCCTGGATCTAATGATCACAAGTATGGGCAAGCGCCAAGAATACAAAATTCTGAGGATGGTAGTCTCTGAAATTGCGTCGGCAAGTATGGGGCGCGAATCATTGAATCCTGTAAACATGCTTGAATAATCATAGAGCATTATTTTTTAAAAATAATTTCAGGTCATCTTTGAAGCTACTCCCAATGTAGCTTATGGTAATTTTAGAATAAAGAGAGATTCTGGACAGATTTTTCTTTTTCTTTGATGCCTGAAGCTGGACCATTGAATAAAATACTAGTAAATATGTAAGATGTGCGCATTGAGTTAGCACATCTGAGAGAGTGATGGAAAACTAGAACAGTTGGAAAGTTGGTTAAATTTTGAGTTTAGGGGGTGTCTTGTTGGGAGGAGTTGGGAACGGATAACTCTCATTCTAACTCCTTAGTCAGAAAGAGTTTCATTTCGATTTTAGGACATAATGAAAATGGTCCAATTTTTTTAAATTCTCAATTCCAACTCTTCTTTAAGGATACAAACTATTATCCCCATGCCATTCACGAATCAATTGCTTTGGGAGTTATGATCATTCTTTCTACTTCAATTCATTTTAATTTCGGTTATGAACAAAACACCCTCTTAATGAAAGTGCCCCATGTTTAGGTTCTTTGCTGCTTTGCATCCGCCGATGTTGATCTATTGACTTGTCCAAAAAGAGTAACGGGGTGGTAGCTGCAGCACTGTATAACTAATTTCTTTACTGCAGATTCAACAGACTAGCTCCAGCATATCTATAAAAAATATACCAGCTTTAGCCAGATCTGGTGAGAATTTTTCCATCAGTTTGTTGTCTCATATCAATTAGCCAGTTATTTTCACAGAAAATCATTTCATCTATAATTTAACTATCAATTGAAATGCAACGATACGGTGCATTCTTTTCTGACTGTGTTACTGTTCTTTCTTGTGGTTCTAATTTTCATGTCAGAGATGTGAACTTGTCCACTGGTTGGAAATATTATTAATTGAAAAGTGCTTACCTTGTTATTTTTTTCAAAAAAAAAGTAGAGGAAAATTTTCTGTAGGACGGGAATTGCATGACACCTGAATGATTATTGAACTGTTTTGTTAGTTAAAAGAAAGGTTCATTCTATATCAATTATTTCAAGAGTCAAGTGAAAAATACGAGAGGGCAAGTATTATATCTAAACTTGAGGAGGTAGCCCTTTTTGATTTATGGCCAAGCTGGTCAACTTCTGTCAGGGCTATGCTGATTGGAACCAAGAACTGAATGTGGGTGTAGACTCCATAGAGTTAATAAACTGTAATAGGATGTCTGTTTAATTACTATGATTTTTTATTTTCAATTTCTGGCGGTATTTTATTCAAATTTAAGGCTGCAACCTGTTTTTCTTTTTGATGCCTTTTCCTCAAAATTTATTTGCATCAGTTACCATTATCCATGTTTGGGCTTTGATGTAATCTTAAGGTTCAGTTTAATGTCTTTATGTTCAACTTTATTAGAGAATGAAAAAAATAATTAAAAAAGAAAAAAGAAAAAAAAGGAGAGAACCTGTTTGAGCTGGAGAGAGAGAGAGGGAGGAAAGTAAAATGCGAATCCCTCGTTTGAATAATAAAACATGTGTATAGAGAAAAATAGGGAAGGATCAAAATCCTTTGGAACCATGTTTTCGTCGTCACTATTATAGGTGGAAAGCTACGAAATGAATTCTTCTCCAATATCCCTTGCACATTTGATTTTACCCATGTAAAAAGAAGAGAAACAGGCGCGCTCGTATCATTCTTCGTAATAGAGAGGGAAATCATATTGGCTGCTTGTAGACCACCCGAACTCTGAAGAGATCTGGATCAGCACCGCTCTCCTCGACGACGTCCGTTGGGAATGATGGTGCAAACTAACCGGTGCTTCATATTAGAATGGTAGAAAGCCTCCCGTCTCCGTTTCCTCTCTTCTAAAGGGAAGCTTTTTTTTTTTTTTTTTCATTTACTGAAGTAGAGTTGCAAAAGGGTACAACAAAAGAGGCTTATAGAGACGGCGGTTGCAATCTCTAGAAGGTTGATACAACTTCTGTTGATACTTGCCAAACCCAAATTAACCAGATTCTATCCACTCTTATTGACTAGAATTACTGGAAAATCTTATCAGGACCAAAGTATTAATTAAAACAAGTGGTATAATAAGTTATTTTGTTTCTTTCACTATAATATTGCATGACACTTTTTTTTTGCAAACGTACATATAAAAACGTAAATAAGAAAGCACAGGCACATGCATGTCATGAATCAACAGTAAAGGGGAGGAAAACATATTAGCTGAAACTATAAAAGTAGCAATTTGGCTACATGGCTCCTTTACAGGAACACACTGCATGACTGCTTCTGCCTAAGAAACATATGATCTTGTCCCTAGGAGCGCACCGAGTCTTTGTTCGGTCTTTGACTAAATATATCTACATAATCTAAACACAGGTGCAAATGCAAAGCATGAATTTTATTAATGGAATTTGAAGAGAACTCTAGTCATCTTTATCAATGGCTCTAAAAACAGATGGTACTGAACAACCACCATATCCTAAAAAATTTCGATTCAACTTTATCATGCAATGGATTGTTTAATGTACAACCTAGATGCATGGATGGAACCGCTAGAGGCATTGCATGTTATGCGTATGTGGATTCAATAATCACGACCTTACTAAACAGGTCTTTTCCTAGTTATTTGATGATGGTCTTTTGAGAATTTTTTTTTTTTTTTTTTTTTTTTTTTTTACCATGTTAGCAATCTTTCTCCAAAAGTGAAGATTATGAATAGAAAGTGCCAGAGAGATTATAAAGGAATATCTTATCAGGTGCCGATAGGACTATCCTTCAATGTTAAAATGGGTAAGAGGATAGAAAATTACATTGCATAACGTGAGCCTACTAATTATGGGATGTTAGGGTCAAAAGTGGCAAAACAAGAAGAGGAAGAGAATACAAGCATGAATAAAGAAAGTGTGGAAGGAGAATTTATAATTGTCTTGCCATTAGCAACATAAACCAGAAGCGACATCTCAGAAAAGTGAGTCTTGAATCAAGAGAAACGGAATCAGAAAGAAAGGAAGGAAAGGGAAACCAATGGAAATGAGGTGAAGGGATTGAACACATAATTTTGATTGACTTGCCTGAGAAACCAGTGCCCTTTTATGCCATGACAGACTAGGTACATTATGGATAAATATCTGAGTTTGAAAAAAATCAAAAGATGAAATATTAGATAACGAGGACCAGAAGGCAAGCACTAAGAAACATAACAAGAAAAAGAGTCTCAATATTTAATATTTTAATGAACATATAAGCCATCTTTCTAGAAAGGGCTTAACGATAAGCTGTAGAGGTACTTTTGGAAGTCAGCATGTAACTTACAACTTGTGCCTTAGCACATTCTAGATCCAGAGCCTTCTCCAATTGAAAATATCTAGTTCTTGTAAACTAAACCATTCTTCTTTGCACTTCTCTGAATTGATGAAGTGAAGAGTAGTCTGGATATGATTGGCTTCTCTTTGCAACTCCCGAAGAACCCTGCAATACAGTAACAGCAAGAAACTCAGAATTCCAAATGCCAATTCCAATACCAACTATTTGATATTCCAAAGCACTACTAACACTAGCAGGACCAGAATTTGCACCCTCATTCACTTGAACACCTTTGGTAAAGGATCCATTTATAATAGGAAAGTTTAATTCCCGATGCACAATATCAGCAAGCCCGACCATGTATCTTCTATTATAGCTTGCCATCTTGCATAGTCATAAGTTTAATGCAGAAGATGTAACTTGATGCCAAAATATGATGTACTCAAACATCAAAGCAGCAAGCAGAATGACCTTGATATTATACTCAGATTGTATCAGACTTGAAGTCACACACACACACACACACTGTTAAATAGAAGAGTTAAGAACATAATCAATATCACTTTTGCTATTCACTCATCGAAAACTTGCAGTTTCAATAATTGATTTTATAGAAAAAACCTAACCACTCATGAAACGACCATGAACTCTGTTTACCTTTACACTCTGTGCAGCACCAAGAATATATGCCAGATATATATCCAAATCAGATATGCATCAGACACTGGATAAAGATAGAAACTGTTTCAACCCATCCTTATAATATTGGAACAAATAAAAACTCTTTCAACTCATCATAATAACGTTAGCACTCAGCCTTTGTTCTTTTGAGAGATCAGTCAAGGATGCAGCTATTAAAATAACTTGGAAAAATGTCATTGTTCTTGTATACTTGAGCTGATTGGGAAGTTTAGGTGACAAGCATACATAATGAAAATCCTTTACAAAATAATATTTTTTTAGTTGGAATTATATAATTTGGATGATTTTTCCCTGTACGTCCCCGAATGTCCTTTTTCCCTCCTTGCTGTGTCATGCACTGGGAAACGTCATATGTGTCCAAATTTGATCTTTGTTTCTGTGTCCATGAAAAAATTAAGCATGATATTTGCACATATCAAAAACTAATGACCATTCTAACAAGTTATTTATTACTAAATGGGTTAAAAATAAGGAAAGGGAAATAGGAATGTGTCTATGAAACCATCCAAGTCTACAGGCCCGATAATGTTAAGAGAAAGATCCCACAAACATACTTTAATTTCCTAGTGCCATGTTCATATTGTCTGACAATAGCTCACATTACCTGACAAACTAATACATATATGGCATGTCATTCAGCTTTCTGGAAGCAGTCATCTCAAAATGTGGCCACAATTCATTGTCAAAAATGACAAGTCTACATGTCAACTACTTCATATGCGCATGCCTAATGGCAGACTTCTCACAGATCATCCAACCTTATACTTTATCCCCCCTTCGCCCACTGCTTCATGACCAAACGCAACTAGCTAACAGTTCTCAACATCAATTTCAACTTTATGAAGATTGCTAAAACTTTCGCTGCGCACATTCTTCTGTCTTCGTTCCTCTACTCGTTCTCTTCATCCTAATCATTAACCTGACACATCTAGCCACCTCTTTATGAAGATCTATCCCAACCCAGGATGAATAGTGGCCGATCTAAACCCAAATCCACTAAAATTTTCCCTAAAAGAGAACCACTCTTCCATCCTTGTACCTGCCCAAATTCTTCAGTTCATTGATACCATCAGAAGAAGCTGTAAGACAATGACGCTAATTCAGGTTCCCCAGTAATAAAAGCCATGACCCCTCTCCAATAAAAAATATCAAGCAGAAAAGTTAGTTAACAAACCACTAATTCTACTTCTTCATCCCATGCCAGGCCAACCCCATGCAAGCATTGGCAATCATTAGCAATCATTCTAAACAAAGAACTATAATGATGACTTATGCTGCCTAAGAAAACTGAAGAAAGGGCTTGCTACTGATAATAATTATATAAACTAATAAATGCACAATAACGACATGTATCTCCTAGAAAAATCAAATTCATTAATTAGCAAGCTAATAAATTTGATAAAGTTTGCGCTAAAAAAAAAAACAAAAACAAAAGGTAGCAGCATCAGAATTTGCATTGATTATGGACCAAAAACTTGAACAAGAAAGAGCAGATACATACCTTGCATTATGACACATTGCAGAAAATGCAAGCATTTCCTCATTAGATAACTGGGATCACTATTGAATGACACAGAAATCATGTGGCTTTCAGTGCCTCATAAACAAATGTATACACAATTCAAAGCAATGTCACGTATAACATCAACAGCGTGATTGCAACAGCTCAAACAATTCAACATCACAATAATTCACCGCAAACACGTTAAAAATAAAAAGGTAAAAGCATAAGTAAACCTCAGCATGCACAAGAGCAATATATCAAGATAATTAGAACTATGAAAAGGTGCAACCTTTTCCTGCCAAAGGACTAGAAATACACAGATACGAAACAAGAAAGCATCACACGCACATATACTCACCAAACAAACCTTTTTTTTTTTTCATTCATGCATTTATTATTAATAATACTAATTTTTTTTACTCAATGAGTATTCTGTCCATTCTCAACACCCAGACCATACAACACGCCTGCATATCTCTCAGTGGATCCGTTGAAGAACGCCTCCTTCAACTTCCAAAAGGTGCACGAGGTAAGCAGGCTGTCCGATCCGGCCTGGTGGCAGATCCCAACCCTCTCGACATCCAAGAGCTCCGCGAGCTTGTTAAGGCCGCCATGGAGGCTGTTGCAGAACTTCATCAGGTGCTTGATGTCATAGACCGTCGGGAAGTAGATCTTGATCAGATTAAAGAAGCCGGCCTGGGTATCTGGAAGGTTCTGGCAAGTGAGCAGCTTGAGAAGGTACCCGAAATCATAGCCACTATGAAAGGTGACCCAGTGGACAGAGCCATTGAGCACGATGCCAGACGACATGAGAAGCTCTCCGAAGCGGTTGGTGTCGATGCCCCTCTCATTGTTCTTCTTGAAATCGATGCCGCTCTGGCGGAGGAGCTCGATGGAGTCGGATGCAAATATATCGTTGTGGACGTCGAACTCCCGGAAGTTGAACTGCCAGACACAGCCGTGGCCAGTGCCGCAGGTTGGGAGGTTGCCGGACTCGTCCGAGAAGGTGAGCCCAAGCTGGATCAGCTTCAGCATGTCGACGTTGGCCTTGAGAGTGGCGTAGTTGAAGTCGGAGCTCGTCTTGAAGTTGCCGAGTGGACGGGCGACGATGCCCGGGAACTCGGTGTCCATGGCAACATAGGGGAAATCATCAACAATCTCGCGAATCAGGGCGAACTCCGCGTCGACGTTATCGTTCCACACCTCACGGATCTGTACGGTCTCATTCTTCGGCAGGATGGACGACATCGCAGAACATGAAAAAAACCTAGCCGATCTGAAGGTCGAGAAAACCCAAACCCTCAATAAAACCAAATCGAGAGATGGAAACCCTGGAAATGGGAGGAGAGGGCCAAGATCTAACCTCGAATAGGTGGAATCTGGAGGAGGACGCAGCGGACCTCGCGAGATCTCGGCGAGGAGGAGAAGTGGGGAACGGGAGAATTTAGGGTTGTGGGAATTTTTAAGGTCGGCGGAGCGGGGGGGGGGGCGGGGTAGAAGAACGGATTTTTTTGGGAGGTCAAAAGAGGCGGTTCGAGGAGGCCCACGGAGGGAGGAGGGGCCTTTAAGGACGTGCTGTTCGCCTCACTCCCATCATCGCATCATGGCGGAAGGGGGAAGGATCTCTTTCGCTGGCGGAGGGGTAAAAAAAATCGGAGAGGGGAAGATGAGGATGAGAAGTACGGCCCCTTCTCGTTCCCCTGCACTGCCAGCCGCGATTATGTCTGAACTATCTTCCACGTGTTCTATTTTCAATGGCTAAGATAGGAAAATACTTTCTCTTGTCCAATCGTCGGATGACGCGCGTTAAAGTGGTGGCTTAGGTAGGAACAGCGGACGAGAAAATGTCTAATGGTGGGGCCCGCGGGACGCCTATCGTTTAGAGGCGGTGAGGGGACTCTTTTTATTGATTTTAGTTTTAATTTTCTTTTTAAAAAAATAAAAAAAATCTTTCTCCGTTCGAAGACGTGGTGGTGGTAATGGAGATGAGGTCCGTTATGGACCGTGGGGTTGGGCCGGAAAACGGTTTCCACAAGTTGGAAACTATTTAAGCGGTCGAGATGAGGACAGCGGGATACGAGTTATCAGGATGGACACGAGTAATCGGCAGAAGGGAAGTGGGAACACCGAAATGTACGGCAGATTTGAAGGGCTAAAGCAGCTGACCTGCGGACTTGTCTGGCAGCGTGGGCCCACTTTGGGAAGGTAAGTAACAGCCGGGTCGTGGAGTCTGCACGACGAGAACGGCAGACCCTACCCAGCTCACAAAACAGCTAGCGGATGGTTTCTTGCCACGCAGCGACTTAAAGGATGGCGAGGAATCCTGTGGACAGCATGGGAAGGCGTGGACAGGGGAGCAGCACGAAGCCGGATGCAAAAGGGAGATTTTGGTGTGATTTGCGTGGTTGCTGAATATGGGCTCCTCGCGCCCGTACCCGAAACACGTACCCCAGTCAATGGAGATTTTGGTGTGATTTGTGCGCTTCCTGGATGCGGGCTCGTTGCGCCGTACCTGAAACACGTACCCCAGTCAGTGCGAACCGGTCAGGGTTGCAATTCCGACCCGGTCCACGTTTTAGACGGACCGGGGGGTCAATTTGGCCGCAACCGGGCTGCAGAAGCCGTAGCATGATTGAGTTGCTTAACCGTCACCTTTCCCGGCGATCATCAACCTTATCAAATTGCAAAATAAAAAAGTTGATTTATAATAACCAGGACTGACTAATCGGATGGGTCAAAGTTCAAATTTATGATATATTGATTGGACAAAAATGGCAGCCCCTTAGTTGCGTTGCAGCGCAAGTCAAGGCTTTCGAGAAATTGCTTCAGCGTCGAAAATATTTGAGACCCGAGTTCGGAGTTCCAACCATTTTAAATCGTACCAGTCAGACTTCATGGCCTGTCAAGAAGATGGGGTGTTTGAGTTTTCTAGCAAGATGAGGCGTGTATGTTGGTTAGATAGCATACAAGTAGTTAGAAAAACAAGTCGGGGATTTGCATTTTAATTCAAGTGGAAAGAAAAGATCAAAAAAAAGATACCACACGAGGTAGTAAGCACGGAGACGGAGAGCATATTCCCTGGAAGTGTGGCATGGAGAAAATGATGCGGGGGATGGATACAAAGGGCAGGACCCGATAATTAATTAAAGAAAGTAGAGCCCATATACGGGTGGCACTTAATTGGCGATGACTTGGTCAATCCGCGCAAGCTGGACCGCCACGGCAAACAGGGATGACAGCTTGACACTCTTGGATGCGTTCTTCGTTGAGACAAACCTAGCCCATCACCCAGGGAACGGTGAGGAACGCAGGGAACGATCGACCATGACTCATGACCCTAAAGAAGGGAAGATATTTTTTATAGTGACACCGACCATATAAATCTAAAATAGTTAAAGAATATGACTCATCAATTCAACAATCATTCTCGTATAGAATACAATCGGTTGAAGTTTCATCAAGTCAATCTTAATAAATGGGCGTAGATAAGATGTACACGCATCCATCCTCATGCAAGAAAATAATTACGTTCTCGATTTGGTATAAAAGAAATAAGCATATATTATCATAGCTTATTTACTCTCTATTAATAGCATTTCTCATTATATTCTGAATATAAATTTTTAGAATTAAAAATTAAATTGGTTTCATCATATTTTTAAAATAAATTAAAAAATAAAATAACCACCCCCATTGGGATTCAATCATAAAGAGAATTAATAAAATGATAAGCTCCCTTGAATACCACTAAGATTATTCTGAAATCCAATTCAACTATGAATCACATAATTTGACCCATGGAATCAACACCCACCAGGACTCCAATTGACCATGAAAAACGTAATTTCAAATCTTAAATACAAAAATAATTAATGAAAGGATAGGCCGAGCTTAGCCTTCATATTATCTATAAAAAATGGATGATAATTTCATGATATTTATTATACTTTATTTACAAATCATGTATTTTCAAACTTTTTTTTAAAAAAATCCATAAACATGAACTCTTCTGCATGCAATTAAATACCCTTTATTTAAATATAGGTGTCTAATTATAATAAAGTATTTAAAAAATATACATGCATATGTTATCTTATCTTATCTTATCGTATTTCACAAACATTCAAGAGAGAAAAAGGAATACAATACCAAATAACACATTTCTAATAAACAATCCTACATGGCAAAAAATAAAATTACTCCATAATCTTACATGTCAACACTAGATTTTACTTTTAATACTTATTTATCATTTTACTAATATATATAGAATAGATAGATGAAAGAAATAAAGAATAATATTATATATATATATATTTTTATTAAAACACCCTTTATAAAAAATATTATTATTATCAATTTATAATAGTATTTATATTAAAAATATAGTGAATTTAGACTCAAATTTTTATAATTAAATTTAAATAATTAATTCATTTCATACAGATACTTAACTAAAGAATAGTAAATATAAATAATAAAAGATAATTCAAATCAATTACTCATAATTAAAAAATTATGTACTAAAATTTAAATAATTAATAACAAAATTCAATTGTATAAGAAAAATAGTATAGGTATAATAAAAATGTATATTAAGAAAATGAATAAAAAAATAAAAAAAGTGTTACATTTTTTTTAATTCTCATTAATTCTTATCCTCTTATATATAGGAGGATACAAGGAAATGTGGATGGAGCATGTAAAAGAATGAATAAATAATTCCTTTTTTTTATTTTTTCAATCAAACAGTGAATGAAGGCCATCCATCTTTTTTTTTTTTTAATTACTCCGACAAAACATAGGGTTAGAATCTCTAATATGAAACAGACAGTGCATTCTTACGAAGACTTCAATAACCTCTCAGCATAAGTACTTGTCCACCAAAACCCTACGGAGGAAAGCAACTCAGATGTGCTAAGAGAAGCAACTAGTTTCACTAATAGCAGTAACAAAACTGGATATATATCAAGTGATTCCCAGGACGCTAAAAGATAAGAAACAAAACACTCCAAAGAGAATAGAGCAAATATCAGAAGATTTTTAAAATTCTAATTTCTGAATGCAAGACCATTTAAATTTTAAAATATCATACATAATGGATGCATCAGCAGAAAGCCCCTGCACAGGAACAAGAGATTTGTCTCAAAGACACTTGGGTGATCACTACATGCACCGTCCTGCAACGATGAAGGTGTATGAAAATTGTGAAGTATAAGATATACAGGTAATTGTCAGCTAATTTTGAAGTTTTTGAATTTCTTTAAATAAAAAGCACAAAAGAAAGTAATCGATTCGTCAACTCATTGACAATGTCAGTTTCTTAGCAAAAGAATGTATTCTAGAACCGAAGACACAAGGAGTTGTTAACGAGAGGACAAGAAATCTTTTTACAGATATGAGAAATGCATCAATCTATCACAAGCAATGGTGCTTTTGATATGGTTATTAAAAGGAATAGTAGGCAGAGACAAACACATTATATACCTCTGACCAAAAAACTGCAGCGACACACCTCTCATACCAAAACTCTTGTCAATAATCAAGTAACAGAAATAAAAAACAAATTGTTCGTGGGCCTTTAGCATGAAAAGTTTCTAAGTTCACCAGTCTTTAAAAAATATATGCATGATGGCTTGGGATGCAGTCGAACATGTTTGCCATCAGATTTGTAGTCTATCTTACATTTTTATTAAAAAAATGTGTCATTCCTCATGCCTCTGTTGACCTTCGTGCGTTCAGGAATTACCTAAAAAGGGGTGGAAAAAAGGAAACTCTAAAAAACTGGGTTCCAAAACCGAATCACATCTAGGTGCAATGAGCAAGAAAAAGGATGCTGATCAGTTGATGGTTACAAAAAACAAGTGGGTTGATGATTTTAAAGTTCCAAAGTCATCAACAGTCTAATAATTCAATCGCGAATTCCTCACCCACATGGTTAATAATAATAGGCACCAATACAAACTTACAATCGGTTCTGAATTTCTGATATAGCACAAACCTAAATAGGCTCTTCTTGGCTTGCAATTTTTTAAAGTGAAATTCCTACTCCTTCCTAAAGTCAAGGGTTTGTGATTCAAGCAAATGATGGAAAATACAAATAAATTATTTACTAATGACCCATACATATTGCCAAGATCTGCAGCAAAAACATCATTATCAGATGGTTCCACCGCACGAAGCTCACCTTATAAACTGCACAAACAAAAATGACATGATCCAGTAGAAAAAACAAAAAAACAAGGAATGAAGACCAAGCAGCCTATCAATTGAATCACATCAGAATTCTCCCAATTATTCCCCATCAACAAGTTAAAAAAAGCAGCACCATGCACAGCCTCATATGCCATGCATTTTTTTCTTTCCAACGTGTAATTGGATCTTACATAACAAATGTTGAGCAAGAAAAAAAATATATATATAAAAGACTATCTTCAATCATCTTAAACAAGAAATATAAAATGATTTGGTTTGACAAGAGCTTTATTTTTAGGTTGCATTTGATAGCAAGCAATCCATCCAGATTGCTGGTAATTTAATAAGGCCCCACCACATTACTATATTTGGTACTTTTTTTTTTTGATGGCAATCTACTATCCTGTCCGGTAATCTAGATTGCCTCTCAAGAGATAATCTGGATTACCCGTGGAAGGGATAGTAATCCAGATTACCATATCTTAAATAATCTTTCGGATAATATTACCCTCCCCTTCTCCTATAATATAATATAATATATAATATGACATTGTAATAATATAATATATATTTTACTATCATATAATATATATTATAAACTATATAATATTATTATAAAATATAATATAATACAAATATCTTTTATTAATATAATATATTATGTTATATTACAAAATATGAATATTATAAAATATATTTTAATAGTATATTATATTATATTATTATAATAAAATCAATATAATATAATATAATAATTTTATAAATATAATAATATTCTAATACATAATATAATATTGTAATATATTTTATTTTATTTTGTAATATTATAAAATAAAATAAAATATATTATATTATATTATATTATTAATATAATATAAATTATATATTGTATTTTATAATATAAATATATTATATTATATTTAATATAATATAATATATTTAATATAATGTAATATGTTTATATTAAATGTATTCATATTTATATATAGTATATATTTACATTATATTTTATATATAAATTTAATATATTATTTAATATATCTAAATAATATATTATCTATTTAATATATTTTTTTTTTATTAGTTTATTCAGTATAAAAAATAATTTTATTTTTAAATTTTAATATAAAAATATTTAATATTTAATATATTTAATAATATTAAATATTAAAAAAATATATTTTTAATAAATAAATAAAATATAGATTTAATTTTGAAAAATTTTAAAATTTTGATTTTACATTATACAACATTATCTGCATATACCAAACATAATAATCCACGTTACATGTAATCTACATTGTTAGCAATGCACATTACCTTTTAGGATTGCCCGGTAATGTACCAACGCAACCTTAAGGTTTGCTGAATATGAAAATCCTCGAGAATCTTCAACAACTTAAGAGTATTTCACTATAGAGCTGAGATATATTCACAACCCTTGAAATGACACAGAACACTGATATAGATACTTTTCTCAACGTATCAATGTCAAAAATATCATTAATGGAGATAATATTGGGATGTCAATGGATGCATCTATTAATGGCTTCCCAGAAAATGATGAATCTTAAGGCCAGTCTAAACAAAAAGATGGACTACACAAACAAGAACAAAATATCCTTCTTCTTGCTTTGATTATTTCATCAATTTTTTTGCTCTTTACAGTCAAATTATCTCTTTAAAAACTCGGTCATCTTTTGGAATTCTCACACCATCCTGTCAAACCTTTCACGCACCCTACAGATACAAGAATTTGCCCGCACCATCTCACCTTGATTCACTATTTTCTGAAGCATCTTAAACATAGAACTAGCAAATCAAGGAAAAGTATATGGACAGAGAAGATTTTTGCAAAAATTCTCCAACTAAGGCTATATAAAATAATCAACGATCAAATAATGCATTCCCAAATTTTAAAACTCAGAAAACATAAATATATGCATGTAAAGGTATTCAAAATACAAGAAACCAAAGACATGGCACTGTGACTTTCATCTAATTTAACAAAGAACTAAGGGTCATCTAGATGCCTTACAATCACAAGCAACCCACACATTAAAAAAACACAGGGAGTCCTGATATGACTCAGAAAAGCAATTTAATCATGGCTTGCAATTTTATGCATGAAAAAGAAGCATCTGAAACCAAAAACACCCCACTAGTTATGTTGCATGTTTCCTATTAAAAAAACAATATCAAAATAAATACTTATTCAAGTTCCCTTGATAAATAAATTCAAGAGAAAACAGCTAGACATCTGCATTAACAATACTTGCAATGGGTGCCCTAAACGTAATTCTATATGATCTCATGCATTGCAACTAAGAGAGAAAAAATCATCTTTAATAACTTGTATACGATGCACAAAAAGATATTGGATAAGTGGCAAATTAATGCAAAGGAGATAACCTAGATTAATGCAGGAAGAAGGATTAATGAAAAAATAGTTTCATAGGTTTAGATTTCAAAACATGTAGAATGAACTTGATTTTAGAGACCAATGGGGCAGCTTGCAGCAGCTCTGCAACTGAAAGGTGCTAGATTCACAGACTGCAGGTTATGGGTGATCACTAGAATAAATGACGAATTAGCTTGGTAGGTTGGGCATGCTCAATGATCAATCATCTTCAAAGTGCATACTCACACACCTAAAACAAACGAATTTATAGCAAACTTGTGTATGGTTGGCTCGTTTAACAAAGAAAATGGTTCGCATAACTTCTTTATGAGAAAGAGAGAATACAGGATCCACAAACAGAAAAATCAGTTCAAAATCCCTCCATTCTAAGCAGCTTGATCAAATGCACTAAAACAAGATCTATACAATAAAATTAGTAGCACCTCCTTAATATTCAGGACATGAAGGAGAACAAACTTGATAAGTCAACTGCTCTAAAAGAGTTCTTCATGACAATTTCTTTTTTTATTTTATTTTATTTTTTAAAGCACCAAGTAAATTAAACAATTGAGTAAGAAGCGACCTCAAACCTGTGCATGAAACAGTATGATAAAACAGGATGGCTCCTGTCTGTCCACCACATCCTTCCCCATCAGTTCCTCCCAAGCGGGGAGCGACCTGCAAGTAAAGGTCTCCTGGAAATCGGATTTCTTTGATGACGTGAAGATAGATGCATATACTTCCTTCGTAGCATGAGCTGGCATCATATCCACTGCCTTGAAACTTTTACCGCCCCCATCCTTCTTCCCGTTATCCAAAATACAACCTTTCTCAACGTTGGCATGCTTTGCACCACTCAGACATGTACCCACCTTCTTTTCCTTCCTCTCCTTCAGCCGCCCCCTCTCCTCCTCCATCCTCTCCCTCAGCACTCTGACTTCCTCTGCGCTTCCATTAACCACAATCTTATCCATATCTGAGAACTCTTTATGACAAACCAAGCAAGTCGATGACTTCACCTCTTTCGAAGCCTCGACACTCAAAACGTGCCCGCATCCACGGATCACCGAGAATCCATTTTTCCCATTGAACCCTTGACCGGTGATTGGGCACTGAAACTTGGTCTCGGAATCGGCAGCACTGGGGATCGGGGTGAGATGGATTGGGATCATGTCCTTCAATCCCCGGATGTGGCAGAACTCCTTGGGGAACTTCTTCTGGAGTAGGGCCTCAACGAGCGGCTCCTTGTTGAAGAGGTTCCCCAGCCGGTCGATCACACAAGGGGGAGCGAGGGGCTCAGCAGACAGGGCACAGGTGGTCCATTTGGAGAGCCGGGTCTCGTTGGGATTCACCTTGTCGGGCTTTCGGTAGCGTACATGTTGAGGTAGCAGTCGCGAGACTCGGCCCCTGTGGCGCCGCGGCGCCAGCGACGGAAGGTGAATGCGGAGGAATTGAAGATGCCAGCGGCGGCGAGGGAGGACAAGTCCGGAAGGGACTTGCCGTTGACAGAAAAGTAAAGGGAATCGAGAGTTAGGCCTGGTTTGGAGGGAAAGAAGGATTTTTTTTTTTTCTTGTTTAGATATTAAATTTTAATAAAAAATAAACGAAGGAGGGATTTTTTTTTTGATTAAGCTAAGTTACCGATTTGAAAAATTAAAAAGAAAGAAAAAAATTTTAATAGTTAAATTTTCCTATTCTTTATCTTACGAAAACTATTCAAATAAAAATAATATTTTATTTTTCATTCTTCGTTTTTTTTATTATTATTATTATTATTTTTTTTTTGACAGAGGACTATCCAAACAAAATCTTAAAATTTGAAAGAAGAGAGATCGGGAAAGGAAAGAAAACTTGAGGTGGCGAAGGGTGAGATTGCAGAATAGGGTTAGGGCTTGGGGGGAGGGGGAGCCGAGGCCGGGGGACCGGACAAAAACCCTGAGCTTTTTCTGACTCCATTTCTAGGGTTTTTGCTTTCCCCTCTTGATCGGCGGAGAAGATTTCAGAGCGAGGTTTCGGGCTGACGCATTTATCGACAGCGCGCTCGCTGAGATGGAGAACCACCGCAGCAGACAGGGAGCCCTTCGTTGATAATCGGATTCGGACGTCTTAAAAAGTAGTTTAAGCCCGTGGAGGCACGGGCAACGATCAAAAGACCATCTCCGGCCGCTTCACAAAATATAAAATTACAACCACTTTCAATTACAAATATAATGTCTTTAAACTGATAAATGAGTTCAACAAAACCCATTTAATAAACCCATGTATACTACTACCGGTACAAGGATACAAATTTTGGCTCTTCCACCCTGGCAATAAAGAACAGCTACCACACAGGCATAAAACAAGCCCAAGAGATCACATTTAGCGTAGTTGGCTTAAGAACGCACGTTGGATAATTTCATTCACCTTTGCATCAAAAAATCACTATTCACAGTTACACGTGAGGAAGAGAGTGACCTTTCCAGTGCCAAAGTGGTGCAGGAATCATCGAGTAACTCACTGTTCGCTCCCTACCCCAAGAATGCACTGGGCAAGATGTGTCAGATATGGCTCAGCTTGTGAACTGTTGCTCAAGATGGGCACAAGACTTTGAAGCTCAGCATTGAATTCCTTTTCAAATTTCCTGCATCAGATGAAGCAAAAACAAATTCACATAATATAAACGACAAAATTGTCCATCTTGATTCTTCGCATGGACTCGTAACGGGGGTTCATACATGATAGAATCACAGATTTTGGAGTTTTCTGCTGCAAGCTTCAATTGCTGACTTCTACCCAGCAATCTCCTTGGTTTAGATCGATCCAATGCAAACGAGCCAACGGCAGCATCCAGCTCAGGTATATAGATTGATGGTATCAACAATTGAATGGCGGCTGCATATTGAAGGCATATTGATTTCAGCTTCTCGACCTTCTGCATATAGTTAGATAGCATAAGAATCATAAACACGTTTTGCACCAGAAGCTTCTAAATAACCAAATATCAATTTTGCTGACATTATTTGAGCTGGAGGCATATGTATATACTTGAATATATAAACATATGCTCAAGAAATGTATCATCAGCATCCAGAAGACACAGCCCCCAGTATTTTCTCAGCATGGATGGGTGTTGTTTTATCACCTCAGTACTCTAGTTAAATGAGAGTTGCTAATATAACGATCAGCGTTTCCAATAAAAAATCTCATTGAACTTTACTTCTGATAGAATATGGTTGTGCCAAGGGAGTAATATTAATAACTCACTGTTGAATGTAAAAAAGGAGAAACATCAGCATGCATATGCACAAATACTGGCACACATATACATACAGCATTACAACATGCGCACAAAAATAGCCCCCCAATACACGTGCATGCATGCGCGCACATGCACAGCCACCCACAACAGAGATAGGCTTCTCCCTGCTTGCTTAAGTGTGGAAGTATAATAAGACCAATATTTGTCTATTCCTTCTAAACGGCCTTCCTAGTTTTATGTTCTCTTTGTTGCTCCAGAGGGCTGAATTTATATCAAGAGCCACAGATACGAAATCCTCAATGCTTGCAAGGAGCCCATAAAATAGGAAAAGGCTTGCTTTTTTTAAAAAAAATGAAAAGGCTTGCTGGATAAGATTAAAGTAAATGCAACAATTGGCACATCGGAAAAACAAATTCCCTTCAGGCTTTTTTTTTTTGTGATTGAACAGAGCAATTAAGAAACTGTCCTGGTCTTGTCTTGGGGACACCTAGGCCTTTCAGCGATATTTTGCTTTCGGATGCAACAAAAAGAAGACGGGTTTCAAGTTCCACAAAAATAGAATAAAGGTACAGGAAAAAAAACAATGCCTCAGCACATCATATTCAGGTTGCAAATAAAGAATGATAGAATCTCCACCATAAGAAGGGGAAAACCACGAAGAACATAATTGACTACTTATTTTTACTGATATGTTTCTTTCTATTTAAAATTTGAATAAATAAAACAAGCAGACCACCTTACAAAGCTGAGGCAAAAGAAGCAAGCACTCTTTCAGACATTTCTGGAGGAAGAAGTCATGAAACTGGATAACCTGTAAGCATTATCCAATAGCAAATACGTAAATCCAGTACTGTTTCCATAAATTCATTAATGTACCTAGGCAGATAATATCCAAACCACAAACCTCATCTATGCTCTTTGCAGTCCGAAGTCTATCATGCATCAGATGCCAATTTGGTTCCAGAACCTGAGAAAGATATACCAGCCAAAGAATCAGGATTCCAACACTTACAGGATACATGTTTATTAAAAAAACAAAGTCTTACCTCAAATGTTAGGTAATGTAAAAGGCTATTTACAAATTTAAGCATACTGCGACAAAGAATAGAAGATCGCAAGATGGGTGTTCCCGGTGTGTTGAAAGCACGAAATCCCTGTAAGATATTTTGCAGTTAATTTGATAAACATGGATCAGAATTAATCAAATGAATTGTATGGAGGAAACAGAAAGATTCATACTTGATGCACTTGCCATGCCATACAAAGTTGGCGGTTAACATGTCTGCAGTGGAAAAGGAACCGAAAAATCAACTGATACTTTGTTAAAGCTTTTCTTGAAATAACAAGTGATAATGGCCATTGAACCTGAAATATATCCATTTTTTGGAAGTTATGAAATTGTAGTTGGGGAAGTCATTAAAAAATAGGAGACAAGTGAACACAGGAGCACACGACCTTGTAATTTAGGCAGAATGTTTCCAAGCCCGTGATGCTCAATGGCTCGGGCTGGTCATCACTATCAGGAACAGGTTTGCTTAAATGTGGAGGATAAGCACATTCCAAATCTTTAAGTGTAGTCAGTCTCTTGAGCAATGAGACTCTTTCCTGTTTGGCAGTATATATGAATACACATAATCAGAAGTGTAATATTATACTTGTGTTTGCGTATCACTCATGGTTAACAATGCACTGTATCACTTACCACACAACATGTCAAGTCCTCATGACATGGATCTGAAGCAGCAGCGGTGCTGCGCAAAGCAAGGTCAAGCAGAGACTGTAACATTACATGACAGAGAAACCATATTTAGGCCTGTTCATAAACTGTCAGGTCCCTGCAAAAGCATGTGTGATAAGTTCTAAGAAAAGAACCTGCAGCTTCTCGACAGAAATGTCCTCTAGTCTTTTAGCAAGCTCATCTCGAGCAATGTCCATAAAATGAACCAAAAAATCACCCTGTAAAACCATAATAGCTTATTAAGTGAAGATACCGAAAAAGAAAAAAAAAAGCTCTCAAGTAATTATAATGACAGAGAAAATATTTTATAATAAATAAGCAACCATATCAAGCCTTTCATTCCAAAAATAAAGATAAATAGAAGTGTTGAGTTTTATGACACCTCCATGGCACTAGCAGGAAAAGAGCATCAAGAAACATGTGATAACCAACAGCATACTTGAATTATTTTATCAAACAAAGAATCCTCTGATTAAGCATTTGATAGCAAATATCAATAGGCATACTTCAAAGAAAGACATCCATTGCTAAATAAACTGTATAGAAGCTCATATAACAGATTACTGTATAGAAGCCCATATAACAGATTAATACCAAACAACAGACAAGCACCAATGATACATTTAAAATGAAAATTCATTATGGAATACATCCTAAAGAACTAAATGTTCACGAATACAGAATACACTTGGAAGCTGGAAAGCATTTGTCCACCAGCATACCAACTACTGTTGAAAATAAATAATGTGCTAAAATACCTGGTCCAGAAGTAAGTAGCGCTTCAGCGACCGCAATTTTCCAATGAGGTCATACTGAGTAAATAATATAAAATATTCTCATATTAGCTGTTGGCATAAGAAACCAATATTCTATTAACAGGACAGACATCAGAAATCATAGTCTACCTTATCTTTGATGAGGTTCAAGAGCTCACTACTGGCAAAGTCATATGCAGCTTTGATACATTCAAGATAATGATGATTTGATCCAAAGCTTGTTAATTTTGAGTTTTCTGATAAAGGGACCTAACCATGACAAGTTGGGCACTCACAACAATGCTCAAAGAATGGAGATTCGATCCTTCAGAAAAAATTTAGACAGTGACATATGAAAGAATTAACAGTGTACCTGAACATTATGCCCACATTCTCTCATGACATTTAAATATTTTCCAGTTGTCAAAATTGTCCCTGCAACACTTGTAAGGAAACTAGGAATGCCCTCTTTGAGGCTATATCGCTGTTGCCAATACTTGGTATTATAGTCCTGGGTAAGGCTCTCCTATAGAAACATATAATTTAAAGATCCATTAGAGCACAAAACAACAATACAGGTTGTCAATCCACAACCATATAAGATACCTTCAGAAGTGATTTGTTTTCAGCAATGAAAAATTCACCATAAGGATCATCAATTACTCCCTCATATACCCACCTGCAGACTGAAAGATATTAGAAACAAATGTAACAGGAGATTTCAGGAAGAAAGTAGATAACCTCAGAGCTTTTACAAATAACTGAACATGATTGCTACACTATATTAGAACCAAAAAAGTAAGGACTAAGGAAGCACAGCAGAGGTCCATTAATGCTGAAACCATAAAAGTGAAATCTAATAACAGGGTTTGCATAAGCAGATACCTCTCTAGTATGCCCAGGTATGCAGAACTTGCACACTGTGTCATCTTCTCAAGCAATGACCGAACAGCATTGTCACCTGCCATAGACTTGGCCTGCATTGCATAAAAACAAAGGATGACAAGTTGTAACATCTAGCAGAAGATGAAGCACATGCACCAACTTCTCAGGCAATGGAGGCTGCTTAGATTGGCAAAGTCAAATATTTAGATGATGGTAGAAAAGGTAGGGCACCGAAGTGGACAAGGTAAGTAAATCAGTGTCAAGATATTCTGACTGACAAAAAAAAACCAATCTATAAGATCAAATATTGTTATGGACTAATTGATAAATTCAACTGATCCTTAAAATAAAAAATTAAAAAATTAAATTAAAAAATTTCAAGACAATGCAGACCATGATGAGGAAAAAACAAGAAATTTTATAACAATGTGGAAATTCCATACTCTAATCACCAAAGTAACAATGTGAATACTTAATCGCAAACTAAGACTGTAGAATAAGATATTTACCTGGCTTTGCAAGAGGTTAAGCATTGCAGAGCCTGCGAAGTTGTTAGAAGAAGCTTTCTCAACCACAATGGACAAAGCATGCATTGATCCCATCATTGGCTGGAAGCAGCACATAGAAATTGAATGCATACAAATGAGGAGTTGGTATATAAAAGTAGAAACAGTAAAAAACCTCAACCTGACAATAAAACCACAATCCTTGAACAGAAAGTCTTCCAAGGAGGAATTGATGTTCAAGTTGTGCAACCATTGCTTGGTAATCCTGATGATATCAAACAAGAAAATAAGTTAATCATGCTAAAGGTTGGACCCCCCACCATAAAAGAATTGTGTCAGAGAAACTAAAGAAATAATTCTAAAAGTAGCTTGCACATTAAGTCACAAACTATTTTCAGTTAATTCAAACCTGAAATATCAATAATGTTAAAGAGTCATATAATAATTAACAGATATGCATATTGGTGATTGACATATATATCATTAACTGGGATGAACCTATTCAAGTAGAATGTCAAAGTAATATTTGCTGATTGGCTTTGCAAGGAAATATCATGGTATTCTAATAAGCCTTAAGATCCAAGGATGTTATTCAGTCCCCTTGTTATCGAAAGGAAAAAAAAGATGCTAAATTCAAATTCTGATGTGAAGGAGAGCATTCTATTCCACAGAAAAAGTGGTGCAACATTTTTTCAAATATTCTGAGAAAGCAGGCATCTGGAAATACACAAAACCACAAACAAACTTGTACTATTGATATAATTATTAAAGTTGGGAAATATCATCCAGTATACGAAATATTCGAAAACCTCCTTATATACTTAAATATTGTGTTTGATGAAATCAAAATTTACTTACTGTCAATTGCATGGGGATTCCATTCAGGTGCAGATTTAGGTCAGCATGCATAGGAAAAACCAATAAGAGCAAGCAGTACATGTATATATGGTTTTGGATCATGCAAGGCAACTGCCTGCAACAAGCATGATAGGTGCCTGCCGCAGAGGACATCTGCATTGGTCAGATCACAACAAACTAGAAAAGAAACAGTACATTTATAGCACATCATTTACACTCAAAAACTAGATGAAGAAACAGAAGACCTAAATTAGAGAGAAGAAGTTTGGGTTTGTGTCAAAGGGTCAACAAATGGTAGCATGAAAACCAACAATTAAAAAGAAAAAAAAAGAAATAAGCCTTAAATTGGTTACACAAAACTAGTTGGGTTGTCAATTTCAGTTGTATAGACTTGCCTAAAATAAAAGATACCTCAAGAATTCAGCGCAAACAACTGTCATACTGAAGAAAAGCTCAGGGCGAACAAAGAGGAAGTATACCAGAAGGAGGGCTCTCAGTGCAGCAGCAAATGCATGGTTAACCAGGCCATTCTTGAAATGGGACTTGGACTCAACAAACTGACTGATCAACACAAAGTCCTCGCATAAAGGGAAGATCCGCTGCGTCAATTCCTGCACCACTTAAAGCTGATCAAACCCAGCTCCATTTTAATCTTTTTCCCACAATCAATTCTTCACATCCTTTGGTCTCACCTGCAGTGCCAGGTCCATGGATGGATCGATCTGAAATATCGCATGGCCTTCCTTGCCTCGCACTCTTTTTATTGAAATGTATCGCCCCTCAATACCCACCAGAGAAGAAAGCAAGTCATCAATGACCAAGAGCTCCTACATTATCATTAGCACATATAGCTTTGATGATTTTTGTTCATTAAAGGTTAAATCTTTTTAGAAGTGACATTAAGTCGAATCCAGTGATCAAAACAAAGAATTTACATTAGGAAGATGTCATACCTGGACTGAAACAGGGTAGGATCCAATGACGTTATCCGTGCCTCGACTGCCGAACAGAAAGTTCCGAAAATGGAATTTTTAGTATAAAGAAGAAAAACATCAACTCAGCGACTAGAGATCGGTGAAGATAAGAAACCAGTACGTGGAATTGAACATAGATGCATAAAATGGAGACAATAGATGGAGTTGCTGTTGAGTTGGCAGAAAACTGAGATTGAAGTATACCTGAAGGAATCCATGGAGAAGGGTTTCGATCCTTTTGTGTGAGCTGGGGCTTTGATTTCCTGAAATCGTCGGAAGATATAGGAGAGACGGCGGGTCGGATGGGATGGAGATGGAGAAGAATGAGAGGCCTTTCGATCATCGAGGGAAAGTACCTCAGGAGAGAATAAGAGTACCTGATGGAATCGGCCGGTGAGGAAGGGACGCTCGAGGTTCCATCGGGGAGTACCGGGGGTCGACTCCATGGCGATGGGCCGAGACCGGCTTCGATCGCAAACCCTAGATTTAATACCCTACGAATTTGAGAGAGGGGGAGCGGTGGGGGGCTGAAGTGGGGTTCGCAAAATAGTTGAAAAAAAGGCGGGTTTTCTCTCTCTCTCCTCGAGATGAGGCAGAGGGTTTTTTTTTTCTTTTTCGGTTCACAATTCCTTGGAAGCCGGTTAGAGGATTTGCGAACGGATTGGGAATTTGTGGATCCGATCAAAATGATGCCCTAGATTTTTTTTTTTTTTTTTTTTTGATAAAAATAGTGTATTTATTGCATAGACCGAATACGAATACAATAAAGAGAGCCAGCTAATATAATATCTCTAAGCCATACAGGAACAGAGTGCCAATCTGATCAATAGACAAAATCCGTGTAATATGATGGCTGTTGGGATATCCCGGTTCAGCTATAAACCAAACTCCGGTTCGACTGGTCGAAGCCCGTTTCTCTGGACTACGACTTCGGACCAAGCAAGGGACAGGCCAACTGCAGGCAACCCAAGGCTTCATACCGGACCATAACATCCGGAGGCCAGTCCTTCAGGTAACGTCTTCGGTCCCGGCCGAAGACCGAACTACTCATCGACTTCCGAAGGCACGTACTTCGGTCCCCGCCGTAGACATGATCTCCGGTCTCAGGGAAATACCAAGTCTTCGGCCCATGCAAAGGAAAATCCGAAGCTTGGACCACAATCTGTTTGAAAAAGGCAACTATAACCAACGATTACAATGGACATTCATCATGCCATGATCATGGCGCGCAACTCCTGCAGCCACACCTCCGATCTGGCCGGAACCGTTCAATGACAACCCACGATCGCCAATCATGAAAGAGATTGGCTCCCCATGATCACCGGAAAAAGAGCAGGACGCAGGCCGGAGGCCTTCTTTAAATAAGGGTAAGAAGGATTGTTCGAGAGATACGCGAACACCTTCGCTCACATACACTTACAATCTCCAAGAGCCTTTCCTCTTCTACTCTCTCGACACCTTCTCCATTCTGTGGCTGGGATCCGCCAATGACTTAGGCATCGGAGTGTCCTTCGCCGAACAACTCCAGTAAGAGACTTATTTTGCAGGTGAACCAGGAAGCGATCCTGCAACGTAGCGATTCCGATCGACCGATTCAGGAACTCCACGCCAATAATGGCCTGGTTAATAAGTCTTATATAGTTATATGGCATACATGCAGGCCATTATATTGACGTGGTTTAAATTAATTTTATGGGTGCATGGATGAAACCAAAAGATTTTTTTATTATTTTTAGAAATATATTTCCATTATATTTATATGAATTGCGTGCCCTATCAAAAAAAAAAAAAAAAAAGGCAAAGAAATAATATGTGGATAGATAAGTTAACCTTTTGTTGTTTACAAAGTTCAGCTAAACATTAGAAACCTTGCTTTATTGTTACATGAAACATGTCAAACCTTCCTTAATTTTATTTTAAAAAAAAAATTTGAGTCACTTAAGAGAATGTTTGATCATATACATTGCTATCTTTAATTTAAATGTGTCTGAGGAAGAAAATTATTCGTCTACAAGATGGATGGCAAACTTGAATTGCATGGTATGAAATATGACATATAGCGAGTGTATGCATATAACTTAATATAGGAAAAAATATTTACTGATATATAATTAGAGATAAATAATAATGATAATAATATAATATAATAATAATAATAATAATAATAATAATAATAAATTTAATGCATGGTGGAAATTATCATCCGTGTATAATAGCAACATGGCAAGCGGCTTTGAAACATACATGGAGCGTTCATTCTTGCATTGTTGCATATAAAAAAGATGTATGTCAAAAAGCTTTGAAACAAATTAAACTAATTTAAGCTATAATTTTGCAAATTAACCTGGAGGAATTATATTCCAGTTATATTACTGTCATGAAGCGGTAAAAGAATAGCATTCCCAACAAAAATAAAGAAGAATAGTCCTTAACCTTGTTTTTGGTTATAAACGAATTCACAACAACACAGGATGGACTTTCATTCAAAATTCCAATTTATTCCATCAAGTTTACATATTTTGAGATTGTTTTGCTCGAATTTTTCTTACCCAAACACTCCTTATGCATGTGCTCCCTCGTATATATAGCAAAAGAGAAGAAAACATGATAAAATTTTCCGAACCCAAGTATGCATGCGTTCTCCTTCTGTATTGCCATTATAAGGTCAACTTCAAATATGTCAATGTTGATCCTTACCTACCACAAAAAAGTATATAATCTTATTATTAGCATTTTCCAAGTTTTTTGACATATTTTTATTAAAGAATTATATCATATTTTTATATGAAAAATCCAGTAGATCCATTCCTTGATAAATAAATATCATAAAAAATTGATCAACTTTTTTTATTAACCAACTTATTAGCTTTCTTATGCTTCTTTGATTAAATAAATTATTTTTCTATGGATAGAATGTATTCGCAAAATAGAAGGAAAGTCTTGCACATCTAGAAGGTGGATAAGTTATTTTTTCATTAACCAAAATAAATATTTTATTTTATTCATAAAGTAACCTTAACTATATAATATATAATATATAATCATATAATAATAATATAATATATAATATATAATATATATGATATAATATAATATAATACATACATAATAAGATATTTTATCATTATTATTAAATATATAATAATATAGTAAAATAAAATAAAATAATTATAATATATATAATAATATAAATTATTATATATTTAATAGATATATTATATATTGAAATGTATTATGAAAAATATAGATAGATCTTAGTAATTTATCTAGAAAAGCAGTAATGCAAAAGAATATGGATAATAGATTCTATAACTATTTCTCAATATATAAAAAATAAATAAATTATTTTTCTATCTAAATATTGATTGAAAATTATTTATTCAAAAAAATTAAAATTTTTAAATAAATTATTCACCTTTCAAAGAATGGGCTCAACATGCAAAGCGGATCCTGAAGTACTGATAAATAAGCTATATAAGTCCTCCCTCCCCACAAAGCAAAATCCTATCTCCACCATCAAGCCTTTTCGGTTATCTAGGAAATTAGTATTAAACTCGAACTAAGCACAACTGACATGTCTTGAAATAATATACTGATGGTCTCTTATTAAACCTGAGATAACTTTTGCCGTTCAGTATTTCTCTCAATCTAATGTTTTACCTTAGTTCTGGTCTGACACTCATATTACCCTATTATCTAAGAAACTAAATACCCAAATTGCTTCCGACCATCGGCCTGGTAAAACTATTATAAGATCATATCCAAGGTTATTGTTAATAGATTGAAGGTGTTATCTACCATCTCTTCTTAACAAAGAGCTTTTTTGGTTAGTCATTGTATCACTTCCCCTGTTCTCGTAGCTCAAGAACTTATGCATTCAGTTGCTAGATCCCCAACGTTCTAAATGCTTGATAATGTTAAAGGTGGATATAAAAAAAGCCTATGAAATGTTGCATTGGAATTTTATTCTTCAAATCCTGTTTGGGTTTCACCCCCAATTTGCAAAATGGATTGAACTTTGTATATCTTCCCCTCAATATACTTTGATGGTGAATGGTTCACCTACTGACTAGTTTTCTTAAGCAAGATTGTCCATTGTTACCTTATTTGTTTATTTTGTGCTCTAATTTTTTTCTAAATTTCTCCTAGTGCAACGTAATTTACTGAGAGCATATAAAGCACATAGCAAACTTGACTTTTCTCATTTATTTTATATGGATGGTTGTATTTTGATTGCTCATGCCATTGCTACAAATGCTGTTTGCTTATCTGCTCTTATTGATGCTTGTTGTATTCATTTCGGACAAGCTGTAAATTATGATAAATCTGACATTTCTTGAAGTCCAACCACACCGGCTGTTTCGAGGATAGTATTCTCAGCTTATTAAATATTCATGATAATTAGTCTACTTGACAATACTTGGGGTACCTTTATCTGATCTAGCACTTATCTTAAGATTTTGGATTTTCAATTTCTGCTCAACAAGGTGACCAATAAAATTGTAGCCTGAAAATAGAAACGTTTATCCTTGGCAGGCCGTATCACTTAAATTCAATAAGTATTTTCTAACGTCTCTCTTTGTATTTTATCTGTAGTTCCCATTCCAATATCTATCATTCATAAACTAGAGAGAAAAGTATGGTCTTTTTTTTTTTTTTTGTGGGGGCATTCTACTGATAGTAAAGATTTTCATTCGGTGGCATGGAATACGCTATATTTGCCTAAAGCTCCAGGAGGTTCGGTGTGAAGCCCACATATTTTTGGGCTATTTGGACTGAAGTCGGTAGCCTCCATCAACTTCAGATCGAACCCAGAAAAAAAATTAGTGATAAAACAGGGACGGAGCCCCTGTTTATCCAGTTGCTTACCTCATTGGAAAAGCCGGAAGAAAAGCTATGGAAGGGTCGAACTCGACTGGTGGAGTATCGTGAAATGTTAGGACTCCAAGTCGATCGAGGTTCCATCCCGTACGATTAAAAAGCCCTTGTTATTCTCTTTAAAATCCCACCCCTTCATCGAGAGTTTTCACCAAATCTCCTCCTCTCTTCTCCGGTGGCAGGATGTTCCTGGACCGTCGTCGGTAAGTCCTTTTCACCCTAAGTTTTAATTCAAGGTCAACTCATAGGATTGAGAGGTTTTTTTTCTGTTATGATTCTTCTGTCATGGCCAGGACAGTCGAGGATGCGTCAGCCAACCCCATCCTTGCTCCGTCTGAAAAATCTTAGTGGGCCACCATCTTTTCTCTGGCTCACCGGAGCAAAGGAGGTGAGCTCGGGCCGAGAGGGGAAGAAGATCGGGAGAGAAAGGAAGAAAGAAAGAGAGAGAGAAATGAAGGAAAAAAAGGAGAGAGAAAAAAAGAAGGAAAGAGGAAAAAAAAGAAAAAAAAAAATAATAAATTATCAACAAAATAATGATAAAAAAAATGTGAACCAAGTCTTTTAGTAGTTTAGGCCAAAACCCAGACTGAACTAAGAGTTAACCCCCTATACTAGTTTACTTTGGATAGAAAATTGATTATATAATTAATCTTATCAAGGTTTCCATATTACCTATTGAAAGAGCAGTATCATAATTGAGATTCGAATAGACAGTATAGAGTTTTTCAAGTTATCTTAACCTTTAGTATTATATACTAAATATATTATGATTGTTGTGCAATGTAAAATGTGTGTGGCATGATCTGCATTGGGTCGCATTCATTATCAAGTGTATTGGTGTTGACACTCTCTAGTCCGACTATGATTACACGATGACCTAGTTTCTTCTAGACCTCCAGTGGGATGATCATTGGTACTTGACCGGTATACGATATGTGTAATCAGAAGCTAGTTGCCTTTTTTTAATCATGCGTGGTAGTTGCTGGCACATATTGAGGATGCATATTTTCTCGTGTAATATCAGAGTTAGTTTCCTTCCGGGCCTCCAATGAGACGATCACTAACACATAACTAGTTTCGGTATGTGTAGTCAAGATTATAGTCTTTTTCGGGACTAGCCACAGGATGATCGTGGCCATGGTCAGAGAAACTACGAGAGTAAAATAAATGGTTGGCCATCCATAGTCGTGTCGTTTGTAATTATGTGAGCATATTTGCATGATGTTGTTGTTTATTTTATCGTAGTGCTAGATATCCTATGTGTATGATTTATTTAAGTTTGAAATTTGTATTAACATATTTATGCATATTTTAGAGATGATAATAACTTATTGAGCCTATCAAGCTCACACCCTATTTTTTATTACCTTGGTTTCAGATTCAAAGGATTCATCGAGCTTTGGAAGGAGTTAGGATTTAGAGAATTTAGTACTTAATTCATGTTTATTTTAAATTTTAGTTAAACTATCTCATATTATATCTGGAATTCTTAGTGAGATTTCATCTATTAGTTAGATTGAAATGTTTAGAAATAATAAAATTTTAGTAATTATATTTTTTATCATTGCTTGGATGTTTATTTGAAAGCTAGGCGTTGCATATTCGAAAAAAATAAATCCTAAGGATATGCAGCCACCCGTTATATGCCTGGCTCGAATCAAAGCATGACATTTGGATCTTTGGGGATACCCTTTCTGATGCAACATCAGTATGACCGTTACTACAAGTTAGCTACTCAACATATTATGGATCCTAATTCCTTTTGAGCCAAATTAATCAATGCAAAATACTATTTTTCTCATTCCTAGATGCATTATCATAAACCTAGGCATTGTTCTGCTGCATGGAGAAAAAATACGTGCTGTCGGCCATGAAGTACAGTTCCAATTCCAATGGTTATTGGGTACTAGTGCTGCAATTAATGTGTATGCTGACCCATAAAGTTCTACTATTCCTCTTATTACCAGTCCTACTTATGTAAATATTGATGCACATAATCTTAATTTATCTGTTGGTAGATTGATCAATCAGTTACAATACTTGTTCTCTTCTGACATGATAACATAAATGCAAGCTATGCCCATCCCTCATAGTATCTGGCTTGATCAGTTAGTATGGGGATCAACTAAGTTACCATCTTTCTCTTTAATTGCATGATGTAACCAGGACAACCCCATCAAACCACGATGATGGTTCTACTTTTTCAGTTGCTTCAGTCTGGAAATTGCATCTCCCAGAAAGGTTAAAACCTTGTGGTGGTGCATTGGGTGGGAAAGATTACCCGGAAAAGTGGTGCTTGCTCTCTACGATATTATTTCTCCCAAATTGAAATACATTACATTTATATCTGATCTATTTGATAACATATCTAAAACTATTTATCATATCTATTATCAAAATCTGTTAAAAAGGATTTAGCGATACCTACTCGTTACTCATCATTAATTCCAAACCTGAAAGTGATGCTCTCATGAACATCGAAAGCAGAGTCCTTCTCTCCAGCATCCTCATGGTAGGCAGCTCATCGATGAAAAAAGTCGCGAGAACAAAACTCACGCAGAATATATGACATATATATTAATAAGGAATGGAGAGGGGACTTAGTCTATTATTTATATACAAACCGTAACAGGCCCTCCCATCACGTTCCAGTTGAGCCAAGGCCTACACTATGTAGCCTTAACCACACCAACCCATATGAGGTGCTCCTATCCCAAATAATGATCACATAACATTAGGCTCATCATATATCTATTAACATGGATCATAAAATCAACCCGATTTTAATTTTTAAAAAAATCAATTAATGTTAGTCCAAATTTAAAAAAAAAACCCTTATAATTATGGCAGTCCTGGTGCAGAAGGATCGATGTTCAATGAGGTACATATCACTCCATAACAAATTATTCGCAAAGCTGATCATGTCTTCACTACATATACGGGTATCTCTCATGCTTGTTCTAGCATGCCGGTTAGGCACCGTGGGACTTCTCCTCTTCTACTTCTCTTACATCTTCTTCTTCACCAGTATTTTATTACCTCATTTCTATAGCACACTTAAAATCACTTTTGATGCATACGTGGTATCAAACAAAGCTACAGCTGTATGTTATCTCAAATCATAATACCTGTGTGATGCAGGACAACCCGATCAGAATTTATTCTAGGGGTTGGATTGTTGGTCATTAAGAAATGACCGCTATGTTAGGTCAAACAATCTCAAATTTTTTTTATTCTTCATTTTTTTTATTTTTAAACCTTTTTTTTCTATTTTTTTCTCTAATTTTCTTTTTTGTATTTTCTATTTTTTTCTTTTTTTAATTTCTTGCCATATTCCAAAGTCGGCAGCAGGGGCCGTACTAGCTGATGTGGCTAGATCGCTAACGTGGCACGGACAGACTGACATGGAGTCCTCACCGGGCGCCACGATGGATTCCCACCATGAGCCCCTTCGCCGGACTGAGCTCCCCTAGAGCAACGGGGCCGCCCGCCGAAGCCGAGCTCCGTCCTCCACCAGGTCGGTCCTCGCCAAGTCAGGATGCCTAGGCCGGAGTCGAGCACAAGCCACCGTTCGAGGCGGACCCCTTGAGGTCGGGCCCCGTGGTCAGAAATCGAGCTCAAGTCTCTTTCGCCACGAGGGGCCCCTCCGAGGTCAGATCCCCCGGGCTGGTCGGCACCCCGTCCATCTCAATCAGGTCGAGCTCGCCCGAAGCCGAGCTCCGCTGGTCCGGAGTTGAGCTCGGCCCTCCACCACCCAGCCAAGCCACCTTGAAGTGAGCCCGACGAAGGCGGGCCCCATCTTTCCAGCTCGGTCCCCGATCCAGACAGAGGCACCAGCCACCAAGAGAGCAGTGCCTCTCCTCCGAGGATAATGGCAATCCTCCCAAGGGCCGTACAGTAGCACCAGCCATGCCACCATTAATGCCCACAGCCGCCACTCACAACGGAAAGAAAGGAAGCTCACATTAAGGTGCCATGCCCTCCACCGACATGTCGTATGACCAGGGAAAAGACCCAACCGGAGGGTGCGGGTCCCAAGAATAGCGGCTCGCCAACTGAGGCCCTACCAGGCTTCCAGCAGAAGGAATGTCAGAAGCAGAAGCTTCCCCAACTATCTGACAGAAAGGGCGTCCTGTCTACGACACGATACCTCGACGCACATGCTTGACAGCATGGGGAGATCCCAAGGCAAGCCAAAATAAAAGACCCAGCCATGGTAAGCCAAAAGAAGGTAACAACAAAAACAACACAACCAACGACAACAAGGGCAAGCACAGAAAAAAGGTGATGCGGGACAGGGATTGGACTGGATCGCTGGTGAGCATGAAAGTCACCAGGGATTAGGATTTGCAAGGAGGAAAGAAGAGAGTGCAGGGTTAAGAAAAATACTGGGGTTCACATAGATTCCCCAAGAAGAACAAGCACATAGCAAAGGGGCTCACATAGATGCCCTAGAAGAACAAGCACATAGCAAGGGGCTCACATAGATGCCCTGGGCTCACACAGATGCCCAAAATCAGGGATCACACAGAAACCCTGGGAAGATGGAGAAGGCATCATACAGATACCCTAGGATCACACAGATCCTTCACACAGAACAATAGAAATTTTATTCATCCATCCTCCTATTACAAAAGGCTGAGGGTGGTATTTATAGATTTTTCAACCCTCATTTGAATTTGAATACAAGATAAAAAGATAAGAACGAATCAAATTCAAATATAAGATAGGATAAGATAAGCCTATCCATATATCAATCCTAACCAACCAACTCCTAAATCAAATTCAAATATAAGATAGGATAAGATAAGCCTATCCATATATCAATCCTAACCAACCAAATCCTAATTCAAATTTTAAACAAAAGATAAATCCTAAATAAATTTATTCCAAAAATGCTTCTAGATCTGTGCCACTCCAAGAATTATGCTTGCTCCAAGATCCGTGCTTGAGATGTCCCCATCATTCTCCTACGGTGGGGAAAAAAAACTCGACTCTGTCGAGTTTGGGTCAGGCTCCAGCTTCAGCTTGACTTCAGCTCCGGGAACTCCAAACTTTTAGCTTGACATAACCATGATATATTTTTTTTTTTTTTTTAATCAACTTTGCTTTGAAAATGGTGTGGCTTTGAAATCTGTGCTTTGAAAATGGGCTGCAGGCAGTTCTTGGAGAGCTTGGCATAGACGAAGCAGAAAACAGGGGTGAGGGATGGAAGGGAGGAATGGTGGTGGGTGACCGGCTGGGGGGAGGGTGGTCCGACGTCGATGTTGGGGAAGGATCCGTGGACGAGATTTGAAATAGGGAAGAAAGAGAATAGTGGGTCGGTGATGAAACAGAAAAATCCTAATCCTTTAGCTCTGATACCATTTGATGCGGGACAGGGATTGGACTGGATCGCTGGTGAGCATGAAAGTCACCAGGGATTAGGATTTGCAAGGAGGAAAGAAGAGAGTGCAGGGTTAAGAAAAATACTGGGGTTCATATAGATTCCCCAAGAAGAACAAGCACATAGCAAAGGGGCTCACATAGATGCCCTAGAAGAACAAGCACATAGCAAAGGGGCTCACATAGATGCCCTGGGCTCACACAGATGCCCAAATCAGGGATCACACAGAAACCCTGGGAAGATGGAGAAGGCATCATACAGATACCCTAGGATCACACAGATCCTTCACACAGAACAATAGAAATTTTATTCATCCATCCTCCTATTACAAAAGGCTGAGGGTGGTATTTATAGATTTTCCAACCCTCATTTGAATTTGAATACAAGATAAAAAGATAAGAACGAATCAAATTCAAATATAAGATAGGATAAGATAAGCCTATCCATATATCAATCCTAACCAACCAAATCCTAAATCAAATTCAAATATAAGATAGGATAAGATAAGCCTATCCATATATCAATCCTAACCAACCAAATCCTAATTCAAATTTTAAACAAAAGATAAATCCTAAATAAATTTATTCCAAAAATGCTTCTAGATCTGTGCCACTCCAAGAATTATGCTTGCTCCAAGATCCGTGCTTGAGATGTCCCCATCAAAGGGAGAGAGGCCAGATAGGAGGGCGGGACCACCTCGGCCATCACCTCTCCCAGCTCACTTCTACTCTTATTTTCCATACACTCTATACTCACTCCTCCTAGCGTGGAGCTCATCCAGAGGGGCTCGACCAGGAGGATCTGTTCCCCTAGATCGTCACTGACTTGACCGTCGGAGCGCCCTCACCGAAATCCCCAGCCTGGGTCACTGACATTGTTCCTTGCAGGTCCCGAGGCGGTCGGAGGCATCTCCAGCAGGCAAGCGCGCGACACCCGACACCAACAGCAGCTACGGGCTACGACAATCCGGGCAGCAACAGATTGGCACACCAAGTACGGGGACTGAACGACTTTTGATCTAGTTCAGCCCCCGTTCAGAAAGTTCGTCATGAGGATGGTGACCACCCGGGCAAAGGGAGCCTCTCCCAGCAGTGTGAAAGTGTCCCCTTCCCACGGAAACCTACACGGTCCGGAGACGGAGCCGCCTGCCCCAGTTCAACCGCCTATGCTAGAGATCCAGCTGACTACACTCGCCCAGTAGATGCACACTCTCACTGCAGCAGTGCGCCAGCTCCAACATCAGCATCAGCATCGGTCCCTGGCTACTCATCAGCAGTCGGAGACTCCCGCGGCCCATGCCGCAGCACCCCGCGACAGCCTGCATTCCTTCCACAGGAGGCCTTCGCAGCCGCGACCCGTTACAGACTCTCGGGGTAGTCGCCTAGCCCCGATGAAGCGACAACAGGCTGGGTCCACCGACGAAGAGAGCTACTCACCGCACCTTGACCGGGGGGCATCTAAACCCCGCCAAGGCAGGAAGGGCAAAGTCCCTCGTCGTGGGCACCATGCACCCGCGTCGCCTTCCCCGCCTCCCTCAGCAGAGGGGTCGACGGATGAAGCCATCAGGCGCATGACAGAGAAGCGCCTGGAGAAGCATGACCGTAAGCTGGCGGAGCTTTTCCACCGGTTTGCCAACTTGCCTGGCTTCGCTAGCGAGCCAACGGGCTATGACGTCCGCCCTCCATTCTCCCAGGAGATCCAAGCGAAGTCGATTCCCTGCCGGTTCCGCATACCGCAGGTGGATCCTTATGACGGGACCACCGACCCCCTGGACCACCTGGAAATTTACCGGGCCCTCATGAAGGTCCATGGGGCTACTGACGCTCTTCTGTGCATCACCTTTCCTGCTACTCTCCGAAAGGCGACTCGGGTGTGGTTCGCCCGTCTCGAACCGGAAAGCATCAACTCCTTTACCTAGCTGGGGCAGAAGTTCTTGGCTCATTTTGATGCATGTTGGAAGATGCCACGTGAGGCAGACAGTCTCTTCTGCATCAGGCAGCAAGACCGCGAGCTGCTACGAGACTACGTTGCTCGCTTCCAAACTGCCGCGTTAGAGATCTACAGCCTGGAGGAGCCAGTCGCAATGCTGGTCCTGAAGCGAGGGCTCAGGACTTCTCGCCTGACCTACTCGCTTGACAAGAAGCCTCCGAAGACTTACTCCGAGCTGCTCTCCCAAGCTCAGAAGTACATTCATGCCGAGGAGGTGGATCGTACAAGACGGGAGCTCGATGGGCAGCCGCTGAAAAGATCTGCATCTGCCGAGGCATCTGGAGCGCGGAGGCCGGGACCGCCAGCTCAGAGCTCCCGACCTGGACCAAGGCCAAGGAGCGCTCCCATCTCTGAGGGGAATTTCACCCCCCTCCTCACCCCGAGGATGAAGATCCTCATGGAAATCGAGAACGAGACCTATCTGAGGAGCCCACCACCGTTGAAGTCATCCTCCAGCCGTGACAAGACGAAGTACTGTCGTTTCCACCGTGACCACGGTCATGACACCAAGGAATGCTATAACCTCAAATAGGAGATCGAAGAGCTCATCAAGAGAGGCTACCTTGGAAGATATGTAGGGGGCAGATCTCAACCGGAATCCCAGGTGCTCGTCGCCCTCCCACCAATCCCGGTGGTCGACAATCGCCCTACCGAGAAGCCGGTGGGGATGATACACTGGGGAGCGAGCATACCTCGAAGAGGGCCTGGGGGGCAGGGCATCCTGAGGTTGTACTCCCCTTTATGAGGGAAGGGGAAAATGGAGAGAGGAATGTAAATAATGATGCTGTGGTCATCGAGATGACGATCGCAAAGCATCCTGTAAAACACATCATGGTAGATAGTGGAAGCTCTACAGATGTGCTTTTCTACGATGCATTCTCCAGGATGAATCTTCTCCTTGCTCAGCTCAAGCCTGTGCATACCCCCCTTGTTGGTTTCACAGGAGACTCCGTAACAGTGGAGGGAGAAATCACTCTCCCAGTTACTGCCGGGACCCCACCTTGGCAGAGTACCGTCATGATGACGTTCACGGTTGTAAGGTTTCCCTCGCCATACAACGTGATTTTGGGCTGACCTGGGCTCAACCTCCTCGATGCTATCGTCTCTACCAAGAGATTGCTTGTATAGTTCCCAACCCCTTGTGATATGGGGGAGATGAGGGGTACACCCTAACCGGTGCAGCACTGCTTTCAAAACATCCCTGGGACCCGGGTGCCCGAGGAGGGCCCCAAGCCAGACGAGCTCGACCAGAGGGCTCAGGACCCCAGGAGAGGCCCAGCCGAGCGTCTGCTTCCTTACCAACTCGGGGCCGACCGGACGAAGACCGTGCAAATCGGAGCCCAGCTACCCGAGGAGGAGAAGGCTCCGCTGTTGGAATTCTTGCGGGCGAATGCAAACGTGTTCACCTGGATGGCAGCGGACATGCCAGGTAATAAAGCCATCACCTACAAGCTCAACGTCGATCCGAAGCACAAACCGGTTCGACAGAAGAAGAGAAACTTCGCCCCAAAAAGGCAGGCGGCCATCAACAAAGAAGTCGAGAAATTTGTAGCCGCCGGCTTCGTCCGAGAGGTACAGTACCCGAGCTG
Organism: Areca catechu; assembly: GCA_021397845.1. Classification (NCBI taxonomy): domain Eukaryota; kingdom Viridiplantae; phylum Streptophyta; class Magnoliopsida; order Arecales; family Arecaceae; genus Areca; species Areca catechu. Next base: position 6,077,207 of record CM038047.1, on the reverse strand, counting down.
GCTGACGAACGTGGTGATGGTGAAGAAGAACAACGGCAAGTGGAGGATCTGTGTAGATTACACCGACCTCAATAAGGCGTGTCCAAAGGACAGTTTCCCTTTGCCGAGGATAGATCAGTTGGTGGACGCCACCTCAAGGCACAGGCTGTTCTCCTTTATGGATGCATTCTCCGGGTACAATCAGACCTGGATGCACCCGAGGGATGAGGAGCACACTGCCTTTATTACCGATCGAGGGACATACTGCTACAGGATAATGCCCTTTGGCCTAAAGAATGCTGGAGCCACGTACCAACGTTTGGTCAATAAGGTCTTCAGAGATCAGATTGGCCGAAACGTGCAAGTGTACATGGATGACATGCTCGTCATGAGCAAGCCGAGCTCGAACCACATCGCCGACCTCGCCGAAGCCTTTCACAGCCTCCGGAAGCACCAAATGAAGCTCAACCCAGCGAAATGTGCTTTCCGGGTGGCAAACGGAAATTTCTCGGCTTCATGGTCACCCAGAGAGGCATCGAAGCGAACCCAAAGAAGGTCCAGGCGATCCTTGACATGGAGCACCCAACCTCCAAGAAGCAAGTCCAGCGTCTGACGGGGAGGGTTGCAGCCTTAAGCCGGTTCATCTCGAGGTCGACTGACCGCTGACTACCCTTCTTCAAGGCGTTGCGCAAGATGCATGACCTCACCTGGACCGAAGAGTGCAAGGCGGCCTTTGAGGAGCTGAAGGAGTTCCTAGCCTCCCCACCTCTGCTATCCAGACCGGAGGAAGGGGAAGAGCTCCTACTTTACCTGGCTATCACACCCGGGGCTGTCAGCTCGGTCCTCGTCCGTACAAATCAGGACGAGTCTCAGAAGCTGGTGTACTACACCAGCAAAATCCTCCGTGATGCGGAGGTCAGGTACACTCGCTCCGAGATATTCATTTTTGCACTAATTATGTCTGCTAAGCGCCTCAGGCCCTATTTCCAAGCGCATCCCATTGCGGTTATGACCGATCAGCCGCTGAGGATCATGCTAGGCCACCCCGAGACTTCCGGGAGACTGGCCAAATGGTCCCTGATGCTGAGCGAGTTCGACATCACATATCGACCAAGGTCGTCGCAGAAGGCCCAAGTCCTAGCCGACTTTATGGTTGAATGTACAGGACCCCCCGAGGAACAGAACAGATGGTCCCAGAGAGCCAAGCCGAGCCCGAACCACTGGAGGACCTTTGGATCCTCCACATGGACGGTGCCTCCAATTCTTGCGGGAGCGGAGCAGGCCTCATCCTCACCAATTCCGATGGAGTGGTGACGGAGTGCGCCCTTTGCTTCAAGTTCGCAGCTACAAACAACCAGGTGGAGTACGAAGCGCTCCTCGCCGACCCAAAAGTGTCCCGCAAGCTAGGAGTACAAAGCCTGAAGGTTTTCACCGACTCCCAACTGGTTGCCGGACAAGTCTCCGAAGAATACGACGCCCAAGATCCCCAGATGGTGAAGTACTTGGAGAAGGTCCGTTCGAGCACGGCAGGCTTACGTTACTTCCGCATTTTCCACATCCCTCATTGAGAAAATGCTCGGGCGGATGCACTGTCGAGGCTCGCAACCCTACCGGACTCATCCCTGGGGCATGCTTACGTCGAGTATCTCGAGAATTCAAGCTACGAAAGCCCAGAGGAGGTACAACAAGTAGCCCATGAGCTGAGCTGGATGGACAAGTACATCCAGTACATTCAGGACAGCCTCCTACCATAGGACCATAGAGAAGCTAGCCTCATTAGAAGGAAGGCCACCCGTTTTGTGTTAATGGACGGTCGTCTCTACCGCCGATCTTATTCCTACCCACTCCTAAAGTGCCTCAGGCCTACGGAAGCAGCCTTCATACTCCAAGAGATACACGAGGGCCTCTATGGGAATCATGTAGGAGGGAGGACTCTGGCATACAAGGCCCTTCGCCAGGGATACTTTTGGGAGACGATGAGGGGAGACGCCGCCGACTTCATCAAGAAGTGTGACAAATGTCAATGTCATTCCCACATACAGCGTCTACCGGCTGCACCGATCTCGCAATTGTCATCCCCCTGGCCCTTTGCACAATGGGGAATGGACATTCTGGGACCATTCTCCACCGCGCCAGGGCAGCGGAAGTTCCTGCTAGTGGCGATCGACTATTTCACCAAGTGGGTCGAAGCAGAGCCGCTAGCTCGGATCATATAAGTCAATGTCCGATAATTCTTTTGGAAGTCTGTCATCTACCATTTCAGGCTCCTCAACTATGTCATCACCAACAACGGGCGGCAGTTCGACAACCGAGAGTTTGAAGGATTCTGTGCTGAGCACGGCATTCAACACCGATTCATCTCGGTCGCTTATCCCCAAACAAATGGGAAAGCCGAGGTAACTAACCGAACCATCCTTCAAGGACTTCGCACCAGGCTGGACCAGGCTAAGGGCAGATGGGCAGAAGAACTTTCAAGCATCCTGTGGGCCTACCACACAATGCCCAGAATGGCAACGGGTGAAACGTCCTTCAACCTCATCTTCGGAGATGAAGTAGTGATCCCAGTCGAGCTCGGCGTGCCCACACTCTGGGTGCAGCGGTACGATGAGATGCAAAACTCGGCACACCTCATGCTCAACCTAGACCTCCTCGAAGAAACGAGGGACAAAGCCCGGCTTCGAATGGCAGCATACCGACAGCGGGTCGCCCAATATTACAATGCGCGGGTGAAGCTGAAGACTTTCCAACCTGGCAACCTGGCACTGCGCCGGGCCGAGGCGTCTCAACCCCGGGAGTGCGGCAAGCTCTCACCGAATTAGGAAGGCCCTTATAAACTGGCCGAGACCCTCTCACATGGGGCCTACTATCTCGAGGACCTGGATGGCACCAGATTCTCCTGAACATGGAATGCTTGTAATTTGAGGAGATACTATCAGTAATGTAAGTTTTTCCTCCACTAGAAATAAAGACTTTCTTCTGTACAATGGTTTATTTACCTTGCAGGAATGTCAAGCTTCGAGCCGAGCTCCTCGACATCCAAGCCCAGAGTCTAGCTCTTCGGCCAGCACGTCTTTGAGCTCGGCTCTAAGATGACGACTCCTAAGCCTTGACCTCAGGCAATCAAGATCCGGGGTCCAGCTCGCCGACCAGCAGATCTCTGATTCCAACTCCAAGATAACAAGGCCCGGAACCCAAACTTTCAGCGCCAACCCTTAGAGCCCAAGATCGGAGCTCGGGTCTCCAGCCAAGGGACCTTCGAGCCACGCAGCTCTCATTCAATAACATCCCCGAACCCAGCTCCAGGATGTCAGCCCATGACCGGAGCTCAGATCTCTGGCCAAGGGATCTTCGAGCCACGCAGCTCTCATTCAACAACGTCCCCGAGCCCAGCTCCAGGACGTCAGCCCAAGATCGGAGCTCAGATCTCCGACCAAAGGACCTTCGAGCCACGCGGCTCTTATTCAACAACATCCCCGAGCCCAGCTCTAGGACGCCAGCCCAAGCCCGGAGAAAAGTCCTCCGGCATAAAGACCTGGGAAGCCCCCATGCACTCAAGCCTCGAGCCTAGCTCCTCGGCATCCAAGCCCAGAGAAAAGTCCTCCGCACAAAGACCTGGGAAGCCGCCAGGCACTCATGCCTCGAGCCTAGCTCCTCGGCATCCAAGCTCGGAGAAAAGTCCTCCGGCATAAAGACCTGGGAAGCCCCCAGGCACTCAAGCCTCGAGCCTAGCTCCTTGGCATCCAAACCCAGAGAAAAGCCCTCCAGCACAAAGACCTGGGAAGCCCCCAGGCACTCAAAACTTGAGCCTAGCTCCTCGGCATCCAATCCCGGAGCTCAGCTTTCCGGCCAGCACGTCCTCGAGCCCAGCTCCCAGGCATCCCAACTCCTGAGCCATGTCCTCAGGCCGGCACATCTCCGATCCCAGCTCCCAGGCATCCCAACTCCTGAGCCATGCCCTCAGGCCATCCAATCCCGGAGCCCAACCTCTGGCCTGCACGTCTCCGAGCCCAGCTCCCAGGCATCCAAGCTCCTGAGCCATGTCCTCAAGTCAGCACGTCTCTGAGCCCAGCTCCCAGGCGTCCCAGCTACTGAGCCATGTCCTCAGGCCAGCACATCTCCGAGCCCAGCTCCCAAGCATCTCAGCTCCTGAGCCATGTCCTCAGGCCAGCACATCTCCAAGCCCAGCTCCCAGGCATCCCAACTCCTGAGCCATGTCCTCAGGCCGGCACGTCTCCGAGCCCAGCTCCTGAGCCATTCCCTTAGGCCATCCAAATCCCGGAGCCCAGCTCTCCGGCCTGCACGTCTCCGAACCCAGCTCCAATGCATCCAAGCTCCTGAGCCATGTCCTCAGGCCAACCAGGTCCCAGAGACCAGCTCTCTGGCCAGCGCGTCTTCGAGCCCAGCTCCAAGACGTTCGAGTTCCTGAGCCCGACCTCCAAAGATCAAACCCCGAGCCTACCTCCGAGGAATTCAAGGTCTGAGAGGCCCTCAGGCACTCCAATCCAAAGCCACCTTCTCCAGCACCGGAGTCTCAAGCCCCGCACCGAGACGGTGAAGCTTAAGCCCATACAGAACTCAACTCTCCTCCCCAACCTCCCTGCACTGAAAGAGAATAAAAAGAGAAGAGGAGAGGGAGAGAGAAGGCATTCATACCACAAAAAATAAAAGGGGGAGCCTCATTTGCAGAACTGCTTTTCATTACTTAAAGGAGATGTTTTACATTGCCTCCCGGACCCTGACAAGCCAGGTAGCCTGGTTTAAAAGAAGAAAAAAGGAAAAAAAATTTATACAAGAAGTCCTATCCTATGTGGCCGGCTCCTTCCCTGGATGGTGTTCGGCCAGGATTTCTCCCTCCTCCACCTCCGTCGCGGAGGCACCTTCCTGAGTAGCCTCCACCGGAGGGACGGGTTCAGTCATCATTACCGCCGGAGTCGACTCGACCGTCTTCGCATTCAGCACGGGCCCGACCGTCGCCGCCATTAATGTTGGCTCAACAGGTCCAGGTGCCCCCGAGGTCGCCTCAGGACGAGCCCCAGTTGGAGTAGGCCCCTGCCCTGCTGCAACTGCCGCTAGAGCTGAAGCCTTCTTCCCTGGGGCCCGAAGCGCCACCAACCACTCCTCGGAGAGAATTCCCCGCAGCTGAGTCCGACAGTAGGCGAACACCTAAGCGAAGGAGTTCGTTGCCGCCTCCTTGTAGTCCTTGATGTACTCAGGGGAGACCTTGAATGTGGCCACCGCATCAGTAGCCCCCTCCCTCGCGAGCTTCGCCCGGCGCTCCGCATCCTCCAGCTGCTTTCTAGAGTGTTCCACCTGACGGATCCCACCGCCATCCCCTTCTCGGCGGTCTTAGCGGAGTGATCGACAGTGATGGCCCTCTCTTCCGCCTTCGTGGCCCTCTTCTCCGCGACTGCCACCTTCTTCTTGGCAGAGGTGGCCCGCTCCCTCGATGACTCTGCCTCGGCTCGGAGCTCTTTTAGCCGGGTCCTCTTTGACTCGAGCTCTCCCTCGAGCTCCTTCTTGGCCCGGGAGGCATCGATGACCTTAGTTTGGAGGTTCTTGACCCTCAGGTTAGCCTCCCGGGTCTCCTCGTCCTTCCGACCACATCAACTTTCAGGGATGCGAGCTCCGTCTGTCGCTCCTTGTCCCTCTTCGCCCAATTGCGGCAGTAATCCCTAATGAGGATTAGCTCTCTGCCTTGCTGCATCAAAGGAGAAGCATCTTAGATACAGTACTAAGAAAGGAGAAGCTGATCATGTCTCCCAGGAGTCGCCCGCTCCCTTCTCGCCTGTCGCAGGACTGGACCGAGAAGTCCATCATCTGCTCGATGAGACTTGGATCCTTCATCAGCAAGACGCTGGGCCCCAGTCGGAAAGGGACTCGGCGGTAGTCCCTATCTTGCTTTCCGGCCGGCTCAGGTCCCTCGACGGCAAGAGGCGCCTTCAGCGCAAGCTGCGAGCTCGATGCCACCTCGGACTACCCTTGGAGCGCCGGCCCTGCTTCTTTCAACCCCCCGTCCTCCTCGATGTCAACGACCTCCGGAGGAGGGGCATCTACCCTGGCGGCAGCGACAGCCGACCTGGCGCAGACAACCACCTCAGGCTCGGGCGCCGGGGCCAGACCGTGCTGCCCTGAAGGCTCATGGATGGACTCGGCCGCCCTCTTCCGCCTTCATTCTGGAACCGGTTTATCCGACTCGACCTGCACCGGCCTTGCACCTTCATCGGCCTGAGCCCTCTTCGGAGCGGGCTCGCCGGTCTCGGCTGCCTGCTCTCGCTCCTCGAAAAATGAGACCAGCTCGTCCATGGAGAACTTCATCTCTGCACAGGAGAAAAGATGGTCAATCTCAAGCAAAAAAAAAAGAGAGAAAAGAAAAAGAAAAAAGAAAGAGAAGGGAAAATAAGAGGGTGGCCAAGTCGAACTCACCCGACTACCGCGCCGAGCCGACCCCGGCCTCGCGGAGATTCTGCTCCGACAGCAAGACTCAAGTGAAGGGATCTCGGCCGATCTGAGCAGCTCGTACAGGTCGAGGTCGGCTGCTTCAACGGAGGAGTTCCTGTTCGGGGAGCGATCTGGGTCGCTCCAAACCCAGTCGATCCCCTCGACCGAAGCAAAAAAGTACCTACTCTTCCATCCCTTGATGGAAGAGGGGAGCTCGAACCTAATACCCCGAGGATGAGAGGAAAGGGACCACCACCCCTCCTCGATGGGATGGTATTTCAGGATAAAAAAGGCCCTGAACAACGAGAAACGGGCAACAATCCCGTGGAAGTGACACAGAACGATGAAGCAGAAAATCGTCCTGATAGCATTGGGGACCAATTGGGCAGGAACAAGTCGGAAGTTGGTCAAGAAAGAAAGGAAGAAAGGGTGGACAGGAAATCGGAGACCCCTGACAAAGGCCTCCTCGTAGAAAGCAATCCGCTTAGGACTGTTAGAGGTAACCCGCTCTCTCAGACGAGGAACGGAGAGATGAATGGACTCGGGAATGCTGTAAGCATCCCGAATGGCCACAAGATCCTCGACGGTGATCACCGAAGCAATCCCACCGGGATCTGTCGACCGAGAAGGTTCGGGTTGGGGGGGGGAGCAGGAGGAGGAGTGGGGAGAAGAGCCAAGCGAGGTGGAGGAGAAGACCCGGGTTCCCTAATGGCTACCGGGCCATGGAAAGGTCTCCTACTGAACTCATACCTTGCCGCCTCCATCTCCTCATAGGAGGAAGAAGGAGTCCTCGGCCGGGAAGGTCCGGCCTCGGCTTGGCAGGGAGGGCGGAAGTTTGGACCAAAACGATCCATCGAAGAAGAAGGGAAGGACAAGGGAAGACCTACGATGGCTCCTAGTTGACGAGAAGAGAGAGAAAGAAAGAGCTAACCTGCTAAAGTTCTAGGAGGATGTTGATGGCTGGAGGAGAAGAAGAAGGCTCCTGTACGATGCCGGGCGTGAAAGGATTCGAAGGAGGTAAGTTTCGAAATGACTTACCCCTCTCTTCGAGGCAGCCTATGCCCGACCGTACCATTATGGCTTCCCCAAGAGACTTGCCACGTGTCGCTGATCAACGGAACCAGCACCCCCAATCTGACCATGGCCGCTTTGGCTTCCGTGCCTGCCATAACTACTCCCTAGACATGGTCGCGTGGTGCCCCTGCACAGGCCCGAAGGACCGCCGAGCGAGGCACCGCCGATTTTGGTCATTATTATGTCAGATTTTTTCACCTTTCCACGTTAGCACCGCAATTACTCCCTTCGCCCCATGCACCGCGCGCCAACGGACCTCGGGAGTGGAGGGCAAATGATGTGGCTAGATCGCTGACGTAGCACGGACGGACTGACGTGGAGCCCATACCGGGCGCCATGATGGATTCCCACCATGAGCCCCTTCACCAGGCTGAGCTCCCCTGGAGCAACGGGGTCGCTCGTCGAAGTCGACCTCCATCCTCTGCCAGGTTGGTCCCCGCTAAGTCAGGACGTCTAGGCCAGAGCCGAGCACAAGCCACCGTTCGAGGCGGACCCCTCAAGGTCGGGTCCCATGGTCAGGAATCGAGCTCAAGTCTCTTCTGCCACAAGGGGCCCCTCCGAGGTCAGAACCCCCGGCTGGTCGGCAGCCCGTCCATCTCAGTCAGGTCGAGCTCGTTCGAAGCCGAGCTCCGCTGGTCCGGAGTTAAGCTCGACCCTCCACCACCCAGCCGAGCCACCTTGAAGCGAGCTCGCCGAAGGCGGGCCCCATCTTTCCAGCTTGGTCCCTGACCCAGACAGAGACACCAGCCGCTAAGAGAGCAGCGCCTCTCCTTCGAGGACAATGGCGGTCCTTCCAAGGGCCGTACAGCAGCACCAACCATGCCGCCATTAATGTCCACGGCTGTCACTCACACTGGAAAGAAAGGAAGCTCACATTAAGGTGCCATGCCCTCCATCGACATGCTGTACGACTAGGGAAAAGACCCAACCGGAGGGCACGGGTCCCGAGAACAACGGCTCGCCAACTGAGGCCATGCCAGGCTTCCAGCAGAAGGAATATCAGAAGCAGAAGCTTTCCCAACTATTTGACAGAAAGGGCATCCCGTCTACGGCACGATACCTCGATGCACATGCCTAACAACATGGGGAGATCCCAAGGCAAGCCAAAATAAAAGACCCAGCTAGGGTAAGCCAAAAGAAGGTAACAACAAAAACAAACAACCAACGACAACAAGGGCAAGCACAGAAAAAAGGGAGAGAGGCCAGACAGGAGGGCAGGAGCACCTCGGCCATCACCTCTCCCAGCTCACTTCTACTCTTATTTTCCATACACTCTACACTCACTCCTCATAGCGTGGAGCTCATCCAGAGGGGCTCGACCAGGAGGACTTGTTCTCCTGGATCGTCACTGACTTGACCGTCGGAGCGCCCCCGCCGGAATCTCCAGCCCGAGTCACTGATGCTGTTCCTTGCAGGTCCCGAGGCGGTCGGAGGCATCCCCAGCAGGCGGGTGCGCGACTTCTGACACCACCAACAGTTACGAGCCACGACGATCCGGTTAACAACACTAGCATTTACGATCGTACAAAGCCTCAAGTGCTTTCATGATCGTGTTGAAATAGGGGACTCTGTGCTTTTACGAGTGTGCAGGACAGGGAATGGCTTCGAGCATGAAAATCTGGTGGGCTTCGCTAGCGTTGGTGCTGGGAATGAAGGCTAGCGGTGAAGACGATGGCGGCTCGTCTACTGCTGTGGGTGGCAGCACACAAGATATGGATGGCACAGGCAAGAGGGGCGGGAGATGGTGGCGACGTGGACTTCCATTGGTGATAGTGAGGAAAGGAGAAGGTTCACCGGCGACGGAAGTGGGGCTCGGGGCGTGAGCTTCGGTCGTGGCTCAGAGGGGATGATGTCACGTGCTTTGATTCGTCGGGTGTCGAGCATCACGGCAGTAGGAAGATGGAGGGAGCGTGACCTTTCATCAGAGAGGGGGCGTTGGTGAGGCGATGCGACAACAGGGGACATCGGCGGGAGATGAACAGAGGGTCGTCGACAAACTGGGTTCGTGAGGGATCGAATGTGGCTCGACTTGGCCATGGATCTCTCTGGATGGAAGCGAGGTAGCGTCAAATAGGGTCAACGGAGGGGGGTGTAGAGGTGGAGGAGATCACGATCGTGGGGAGTGAAGCGGAAGGGTCTTGCTCGCGGCGATGCGGCCGGACATGATGCGGAACTTCTTTCGAAGGCGGTAGAGCTTCTTGAAGAGTTGGGATCGGGTGTAAGGCTGGGGCATCTACTTCGAAAAAGTGATCATAGAAAAATTCAGATCGCAAGGAAAGACCATGCCCTGGGACCAGTAGCCTAAGAGGCCCTGGAGGCGGCATCGGTGAGTCGGTTATTGTAGGAGATCAGGGGATTTGAGACAGGGTTGTCGATGTTGGATGAGGGAACGGTCGAGGGTGACTTGGGGAGTTGGGATTCTTAGAAGGCTGGAATGGGAAAGGGGAAAGAAGAGGAAGAACCAAGAAAGAAGAGGTAAGGGGAAAAGTCCAGGAAGAAGAAGCAGGGGAAGAACAAGAAGCAGGAAGGTCCGGGAGAAGAGGTAACAAAGAGTTTCAAGAGAAATAGGAGCGAAAGTAGAAGGAGAAGAAGAAGGAGAATAGGAAGAGAATAACCAGAGAAAGAAGAGGATCAGAGGAAGAAGAAGAAGAGAGAAAGAGAGAGAGAGAGGAAGAGATAAGAGAAGGGAGGAGAGGAGGGGAAGGAGGAAGGGGGGAAAAAGTCGGTACACACCCCAAACTCTTGTTTTAATAATTTTCTCGATATCTTTATTCCAACAAGACAAAATATTTTAAATAGACTAAAATCTATCGGAACTTCTCAATAAGCTGAGAATCCCAATCCTAACAAATTTAGAAATTAAACAAATCATAAAATAAATTCTAAATAACTAAACAACCGAACAATCGGAAAGAGATTCCAATAAAACAAATCCTAAACAAGTGAAACAACTATCCTACAAATTTCGATTCTAAAATAATTTATTTTCGAAACAGAAAATTTGAATTTATCTGCGTCTGAATGTGCATTTGGATCTGTGTGCATCAGGATTGGTGTGCATCTGGATCTGTGTGCATCTAGATCTATGTGCATCAGGATCTGTGCTACCCGATATCTCCATCATTTTCCTGGGATGGGGAGAACTCGACTTCGTCGAGTCAGACTTCGTGCTACTCTTGAAAGTCTCTCGTCTTCAGGAATCTTCTGGCTCCAAGATGCGCAAAGCCTGCAGACTGAAATTTGTTTTTATGCAAACAATTCAAATATAAATAAAATATAATTGATCATAACCTAACCTAAACCATGCTTTGATACCAAAATTGATGCAGGATAACCCAATCAGAATTTATTCTAGGGGTTGGATTGTTGGCCAAGACTAGGTCAAATAATCCCAAAAATTTTTTATTCTTCCCTTTTTTTCATATTTTTTTCACCTTTTTTCCACCCTTTTTTCTCTAATTTCCTTTTTTTTTTCATATTTTCTTTTTTTTCTTTTTTTTATTTCCTGCCTTATTCCAAAGTCGGCAGCATGGGCCATATTAGCATTCACGATCGTGCAAAGCCTCGGGTGCTTTCACGATCGTGCTGAATCAAGAGACTCTTCGCTTTGATGGACGTGTGAAACAGGGAATGACTTCAAGCATGGAAATCCGGTGGGCTTTGCCGATGTTGGTGCTAGGAACAAAGGCCGGCAGTGAAGGCAATGTAGCTTGTCTCCTGCTATGGGTGGCGGCACACAAGGTATGGATGGCACGGGCAAGAGGGGCGGGAGATGGTGGCGGCGTGGACTTTCATCGACGACGATGAGAAAAGGAGAAGGTGCACCGGCGGCGGTGGTGGGGCTCAGGGCTTGAGCTTCGGTCATGGCTTGGAGGGAATGATGGCACGGGCTTTGATTCCTCGGGTGTCGAGCATCATGGCAGCAGGGAGATGGGGCGGGGCATGACCTTTCATTGGAGAGGGGGCGTTGGTAAGGTGATGCGACAGCAGGAGATGTTGGTGGGAGATGAACAGAGGGTCGTCGACGCACTGGTGTTCGTGAGGGATTGGATGTGGCTCGACTTAGCCGTGGATCTCTCCAGATGGGAGAGAGGCAGCGTCAAACAGGGTTGACGGAGGAGGGTGCAGAGGTGGAGGAGATCGCAGTCATGGGGAGCGAGGCGGGAAGGGTCCTGCCCATGGCGATGCGGCCGAACATGATGTGAAACTTCTTCCAAATGCAGCAAAGCTTCTCGGAGAGTTGGGATCGAGTATAAGGCTGGGGCATCGACTCCAAAAAAGCGATCATATAAAAGGTTCAGATCACGAGGAAAGACCATGCCCTGGGACCAGCAGCCCGGGAGGCCCTAGAGGCGGCGTCGGTGATTTGATTATTGGGGATATCAGGGGATTTGAGGCTGGGTTGTCAGTGATGGACAAGGGAACGGTCGAGAGTGACTTGGGGAGTTGGGGTTCTTGGAAGGCTGGAGTGGGAAGGGGAAAAGAAGAGGAAGAACCAGAAAATAAAAGGTAAGGGGGAAAGTCCAAGAAGAAGAAGAAGCATGTGAAGAACAAGAAGCAGGAAGGTTCGGGAGAAGAGGTAGCAGGGAGTTTTAGAAAAATAGGAGAGAAAGTAGAAGGAGAAGAAGAAGGAGAACAAGAAGAGAATAACCAGAGAAAGAAAAGGATCAGAGAGAAAAGAGGAAGAAGAGAGAAAGAGAGAGAGAGGAAGAGAGAAGAGAGAGAGGGAGGAGAGGAGGGGAAGGAGAAAGGGGGAGAGAAGTTGGGACACATCCCAAACTCTTGTTTCAATAATTTTCTTAATATCTTTATTCCAACAAGACAAAATACTTTAAATAGACTAAAATCTATCGGAACTTCTCAATAAGCTGGGAATCCCAATCCTAACAAATTTAGAAATCAAACAAATCCTAAAACAAATTTTAAACAAATAAACAACTGAATAACTGGAAAGAGATTCCGATAAAACAAATCCTAAACAAGTGAAACAAACTATCCTAAAAATTTTGATCCTAAAATAATTTATTCTCGAAATAGAAAATTTGAATTTATCTACATCTCGATCTATGTGCATTAAGATTGGTGTGCATCTGAATCTGTGTGCATCAGGATCCGTGCTGGCCGATGTCCCCATCACTGTGTTATCTAAGCTGGAGATAAGCCATGTTGCGATTCTCCGTGCCTAAAGCTGAACTTATTGCAACTCGGATGGGTGTTTGTGTTGCAATTCAGTAGCTTCATGCAATGAATATTTAGCTTGAAGAGTTTTCTGTAGTTGTTATTGATCGGCTTACACATCCCTCTTCCAATAACCAGTCACACAATCCTCTTCTTCAAGATCATTGGTATTAGAATTCTAATGCCATTTATTTCATATGTCCCATGTTTATCAGGAAGCAAATCAAGCAGCTGATTATTTAGCCAACAAGGCTCTTGAGAGAGATTTTATTTGGCACTTAGAAGTGGATATATGTGGATACTACTTGTTTAAACTTGCTACAAGTTGATGCTTATGGTATTGGATTTTATCATATTCACTAATCTTTATGCCTTGATATTAATCTGTCGGCTCCATGCTAATTCAGCATGCTATATTATATTGCCTTTCTGCCATGCAAAGTGGAGAGTTTTTGATAGATGCCGCGGGTTGAGCACATCTATTTATCATGAGCTAATTTGTGCTTCTACTTCATATCTCTATTGCTGTTGTCATATGGATACCATAATTGCTGCTACTGTTTTTTTTTTTTTTTTTGTATGCTCTGGAATTTATACGGAACTTCTATAAACAACATACTGTTCATATGATTCAGTTTGGGTATTCTTCTTATCGTGTTGTATCTATCCTGCTATTATTATTTGATGTCATTTGTCAATCAAGAAGGTCTTATGAGGCTCTCTTATAAGTTGGCATCCTTATTATGCTCTCTGTTGTTGGATATCTTGGTTTGCTTCTATATATCTCTGGGTTATTCACCGAAGCTTTTGATAAAGCCTTGAATGTTGTTGAATATCTTTATTATGCTATGTTGTTTGAAGCTTTAGATGGTTTGGATCGATGGATTTGGATGCATATCTTCACGACTTGTTATGTTGCTGCCACTCATCCAGATGTCTCCTGATATTCATACGAGACTATCATCCTTTTCTTCCACGGGGTTTCTTCGTTGCTTTTGCTATTGCTGCCACTCCGGATATCTCCACATTAGGTTTCCACAGGGTTCTTTACTGTTCGTACAATTACATGATGAATATTACCCGTTCAAACTTTTCCTCTTCTTTGTCTGTCTATTTCCTTAAGTATGCAGCTGGCCTACTCATATGCTAAAGACCAGCTATTTTGATGTGCATGATGGTACTTATGTATACATGCTATATATTTTGATTTTCTCTTAATATACTTTCTATTATGGCTGATATCTAGTCTATCATCGGAGTACACCGGAGAACATATGCTCATGGATCATTTTGGAAAGAGATTCTGTCGGAGATGGTTCCGATGGAGCCACTCTGATAGATAGGTGATACTAGTTAAAAGAGGAAGAAAGTATGATGAGTCAAAGATAATGAGTGTGTCCGGATCTTTTTCTTATTTCCCTTTTTACCTTTTGCATCCTATATTTTCAAGACGATGCGGGGATGGAGAACAGGATAGTGAAACCTGATTAGTTATCCAATCGTATCATATGCAAATCACATAAAGTGATTGTGTAGAAAGCCATGCCACCTATTTGTTCCTTCGATGATGAGTTCTTTGTCCTATTTGGTCATCAACTGCTTCCATTAATTATGACTCGAAAAATTATCTATAAAGGATCGCATCCTCTTTATTAGAGTATCCGTCAAAGATCATAGAAGATGATCTCCCGATCATGTTTCTAGCTTGACAAGGATATGGATAGGATATCCCTTGTTAAGGGATTTCAGTATGCTATGTCTCGGGAGGTTGATTCACCTACCAGAAACTTACATATATGAGTCGGGTCATTGCCGCCTCGCTAATGGTCCAATTGATCAAAAGTCGGCTGTATCAAGGAGTCAATAAACTAGTACCCGTTTGGGTTAGTTTTCGAGAGGGTACATTTTCCAAGAGCTAGTCCAGAAACTCTAGGTACATGCATGAGTTATATATGCCAGTACGCTACTATGGAGAGAGCCGAGATTCAATTCCGTGCATTGAGTTACAGAGAAATGATAGTTAGGATCCGGCCGAGAATAAGAGAAGGATAGAAGGATCAGTTTGTTCCGACTACTTTACTTCGGGTGTTGGAGATGCATGAATTATATAGAGATGTTTTAGTCAACTTCTAGTTACCATGCCTATCTGAATTTATAGTGTCAGGACTATTTCTGATTATGGGAGTCGGAAGAGGCAAAAGATGGAGTCACTGCTTTCTTCCGAGAGGCGAACATAAAAAGAGCTCAATACTATCCCGTTCACTTAAGGGTCAGACCTGTATATCCCCGGGCCATCGAAAAGATGGAAAGAAGAAGGTTTTCCCCGTCACTTCCTTTCTTAACTAAATAATAATAATATACTAAATAATTTGAAACTCAATCAACATTACTTGCGACCATAGCATGTGCCCATCTCTTTCAAATATCTCCAAGATCTTGGTTCATTTTGGTGTCATTTAAAACGTGGCAGGAGACCAGCTAGCCTGTCCCTACTATCGAGTGGTTTCCAACCAAAAAGATCCTTGATCAGATGGTCGGCAATAGTAGACTGCTGCTATGGTCCTGCGCGGATGCAAGCAAAAAAAAAAAAAATTACAGAAACCGTTGCACCTTAATCCATCCATCTTAATCTAATTCTACTACTCCCGTGATATCTCCCGTTGTTTTATTGCTGTCCCCGGTCCTTCGACCCCACCGGCTTCATGTCGCTCGACTGCATAGCATCGCCCTGTAGTTTGGGCGTGCGCGAAAGGAGTAGACTTCCATCGCTCGACTCCACCGTTGGATTGCATAATAGTTGCTTTGAGATTTTTGTAGATGGGTGGATGAAAGTCTTCGGATTGCTGGGAAAATTGTGTCAGTGGGGGTGCGGGGCTGGCAAAAGATGCAAGCCTAACCCTCGGCCCATGTTCTAGTCCAACCCCAGGTCCCCCACCCCCTTTCCGTAAAGCTAACAACCGACGTGGACACGAATTCGCCACTAAATCACAATTTTACCACCGCGCCCCCCCCCCCCCCCCCACGTCAACTCTCCTCCCATCATTCTCTCTCGAAGATGGTAAAGCGAAAGGAGACTGCTATACCTCAACACTCGTGGTCAGGGGGCTGGCCTTCCGCTGTTTAGTTTCTGGAGAGTGTAACAGTTCATGCTCTTGCCGCTTTCATGGTACGGTTTCCTTTGGTTTTGTTGGCGCTGTGTTTGGCCGTTAGTTCTTTATTTCTGGTGTCAAATCCACTTACCGTACACACGTCTGCAACCATTTCCGTATAAATTGTAGCAGGTTAACTCTGCTATAGTCTTTATACACCGTCCTTCCATAAATATATATATATATTACATAATTTGATAATGGCATATAAGTTTCATTTATTTTTAATGCACATTCAATATCT
Organism: Areca catechu; assembly: GCA_021397845.1. Classification (NCBI taxonomy): domain Eukaryota; kingdom Viridiplantae; phylum Streptophyta; class Magnoliopsida; order Arecales; family Arecaceae; genus Areca; species Areca catechu. The sequence goes on along the minus strand of CM038047.1, from coordinate 6,061,145 downwards.
AAAATTTTTAAAAATTAAAAATATTTTTATTTTTATAGATAAATTATTGTTGCCACTTATACCGTCATGATCTGCAGCTCGGAGATGATGTCGGATGCCGATCTCGTCGCCTGGAATCCAGCTCGCATGCCCGAACCTGCAAAAAAGAAGAGATCGGGGTCGGGAATCCCGGCGGGGACACTCCGATGATCAAGTCAGTGGCGATCTAGGATAACGGATCCTTCGCGGTGGGCTCCCGATTGGACTCCACGCTAAGAGAAGGAGGTTTTGAGTTAGAGGGAAAAAATTGGATGAGTGTGGCCACGGTGGAGGAGAGCCCGAGCTATGACGGCTGTGCCTGTCGAGATTCTTCCAATGAGTTCTCCGGTAGCCTCAGAGCGCTCGGTCATTTGCTTGCTCTCCCCTCGTCTGCCCTTGCTTGCTCTTAGTTTGCTTACCTTGTTCGAAAACCTTTTGAACCTTATTTTAGGCAATGGATCTTTCCAGCAACCTACCTCGGGTTCCTCCCTCTCTGCAAGTGCCAGAAAGTCAACATCTAGGAGTGCTCCGTGCGATGCACCCCAGTGCCTTTCCCCATCCATGATAGGGAGTTATGTCACAGGCTCTGCTTTTCACCCGGTTGCCACACTTTGGGAAACTTGGCAGGGCCTCAATTTTCAAGCAGCCACCCCCTAGTTTGAATCTCCTGGCATGGTTTCCTCTTCCGGGTTATGCAAATAGTCGGCTGGGATGCGCAGTGCCTTGGTTAGGGTGCCCCTTCCTATCTGGTGTAAGCGATGGCGGTAGAGATCATGACACCCTGGGAGCGTCCTGGAGTCCTTGGGCGGTGCACTGTCGTCCAAGGGAGGTGGTGACATCCTCTCCCTTCTGCTTCTGAATCCTTTGAAGTGCTGTGAACTTTGCTATCGGGGCGGCCTCCAGCCATCGGACCTCTCGATTGAAGAGCGCTTGGCTCGAAGAGAGGGAGCTTGATTTCGGCCGAGGTGGGCTCGACCTTGAGGGAGTCGCACGGCGAAGGAGCTCGAAGAGAGCGGGCTCAACTTCGACCTCGAGGGAGCCGCCCGGTGAAGGAGCTCGAAAAGCGGGAGCTCGACTTCGACCAGGGCGGGCTCGACCTCGAGGGAGCCGCCTGGCGAAGGAGCTTAAAGAGAGCGGGCTCGACTTCGACCGAGGTGGGCTCGACCTCGAGGGAGCTGCCCGGCAAAGGAGTTCGAAGAGCGGGAGCTCGACTTCTGCCAGGACGGGCTCGAACTCGAGGGAGCTGTCCAGCGAAGGAGATCGAAGAGAAGGTCTGACATGGCAGCTTCTGCCAACATGGCATCCGACTGGATCTGATAGAGATTTCATGTCAGCGATCTTGCCATATCAATTATAATACCATATAACCGGATTATGAAATCCTATAAACAAGATTATGATATTTCATGATCAAATTATGAATATGGTATCATAACTAAATGACCTTCCTTTTATGATATCCCGTAGTCAAGTTGTGAATATGGTGTCATGATCTAAATCACAAAATATCATAATATTTTCATTAAAAAAAATTTGTTATTCAAAATTTTTAATTAAAAGATATTTTTATAAATATTAAATGCATGTTAAAAAATGGGAATTATGTGGTCCAATTATATTTGGTGATATATTTTTTCTACATCACCCCTAGTATACAAAAAATATCTCTATCTATTAAACCCTTGCTCCTGTCTCTCTATCTAAGAAAAAAATATTTTGATAAACTAATAAAGTTGAAGTAAGATACACTCCGTGCTTACATGTTATATCATTCAACTATCTCAGGGTGGCCGCTGAGACGGTAGCTCGGTTGGTAGGTACTTACGCCCGCCATCCACAGGTCCCGTATTCCAGCCATGATCCTGCGGATGACTCGATTAAATCCAAAATTTTCTCCTAGAGCACCTGATCGGGGTAGTGTCAGGCTGACCTACTCACCGAAAGGTTGGGAGAGTACGCGAAATGTGAACATAGTCTGGCGGGGACGGGGCCCGAAGGGGATAGCTACAACCGGGATTTATCCCTCTCTCATTTTTATTTCATCCAAAAAAAAAAAAATCTCAGGGTGCACCATAAATTCTGATTTGATAAAATTTAATACTTTTGGAGAGGATTTTTCTAAAAAAAATAGTGATTTACTTATCTTCTTTTGCAATGAAAATAATTATTAGGATAAATTAAAAAAAAAGATTATGTGAATATCAATTAGACTTACATTCAATATTTTAAAAATTAGATACTTATTTTTTAAAAATAGTGATTTACTTTATCCAACATTTTAATCATAACTTGATAAATATTTATAAAACCGTTAATCGTAAACAAGATTCAAGTACCCTATTAATATATATATATATAATAATTATAGTAATTTTAAGTAATATAATAGCTATCCAAGGATATTAAAAAAATATGCAGAATTCTCTTTCCCATCTAAAGGTGATTTCAACTTTTTTTGTGAGATAAATAGTTTCATTAATGCTGTCAATTTAACTGGATATAAATAGATGTTTAATAAATTATTAAATTTTAAGTGTAATGGTGCCAACCTAGAAAGGATTTTTGTAATAATTGTTATTGGTTTGCGCCAAACCGACTTATTAGTCCATACAGAAATAAAGTACCGATTGCTAATTCTTACTAAATGTATATTAACTTTTTAACTTGCACATAAACTTTAAATATTTTTTATTCAAATAAATAATAAGAATATAAATAATAGGTGCTATCATTATTATATAATGGTTGTTAGGATATGATAATAAATAATAATACATGTTAATATTATGTCATGATTATTTGAAAGGTTGGATAGATTTGTTTTGCCTTACTAAACTTTCTCCCCCCTCCCCCGTTACCTTTTTTTTTTAAAAAAAAAATTTCTTTTCTTTCCTTTTTCTCTCCTCACCGACTCTATATTTTCTTTTCTTCCGTAAACTTCCAATCAGGACCTCTAAGTGCTGTAATAATGCTACTCAATAAGGGATGCAGAACTTTGCCAGTTTGTCTCCATCTTTATTCAATTTTCGCAACAATCTCGCCACAACCCCACATTCATACCGAGAACCCTAGAAAATACATCACAGCTACTGAACGGACCTCCTCACCAACCTCCCGCTCTTTCCGCGCTGCTAAAGCTTCACCCCGTGACTAACGGTGACGGAGTGAATCCCATTAATCCAACTCATGATTGCCCTCCACGCTCCTTCGTCCTGCTCCAACCGAATCAAAAGACGAGAAGTGGCATTCACGTAATTTAATCCATATCGACGCCCTACATATTATTTCAGTAAAGTCAGCTTTTTTTTTTTTCCTCGGCACATTGATATTTTCCACCCATCGTCCACTAAAACTCCGACAAATCTATACGTCTGTCCCTCTGGTACACAAAAGCTAAAAAGTCGAAGAGTATCAATATCATTCCTCCACTCAAAACCGTTATTCCAAAAAAAAAAAAAAAAAAAGGGTCATCCCCGGGTATAGATTAAGCGCCTCAAACAAAGATTAACTGATAAATTAACAAACAAATCTGTGACTACACTCAAAATTAAAATAATAATTTAGCTAGATCATAAATTAACCCGACAAAGAGAAGAGCTTGGAGAGAGCCCTATTGTGTCGTATCAAGAGAAAAGGAAGAGAGAGAAGAGGCTCGGGAGACGCGCCATATTCTAATAGCTGGATTAGGGGGAAAGTACGGCTATGCTTCTTCTCCAAGCCTCCACTCTCTCGTCGCGTTTCGACTGCCGCCGAGGTGGACTCCCGAGGGGAGCTTCGAGATGGCCAAATGCGAGCGAGGCGACGCCGGATTCCTGGCCGCGGCCGGAGGATTCCGCCTGTGGCCGGTCTTCTCCGCGGCCGCATTCCGCCGGAAGCTGCTGGAGGCCATGCTGTGCGGCGTCTCCACGCACCGGCGGAAGGGAGGCGCCGCCTTCGCGTCGCGGGAGCAGCGGCCGAGGAACCGGTCGGAGCGGCTAGCGGAGCTGCTACGTGCGGAGGTCTCGGTGGCCGGCTGCGATGGGGCGGAGGCGGAGACGAGGCGGAGGATTGTGGTCTTCGAGGAGCTCGAGCGCGTGGTGGGGAGGCTCCAGTCCGGTGGCGGGGGCAATGTCGGAGGAGATCGAAGGAAGGAGGCCGCTGGGGAGGTGCGGCGGTTCGCCAAGGACGACGCGGAGGCGAGGAAGACGCTCGCTATGCTCGGCGCCATCCCTCCCCTGGTGGGAATGCTCGATTCTCGGGATGTTGACCTCCAGATCTCAGCTCTCTACGCCCTTCTTAATCTAGGGATCGGCAATGACTTGTAAGCGCTCTCGTTTCCTCCTCCGGTCGGGGGTCTATAAGCCCATCGTTTTTCACTAGAGTTTTTGATTTCAGGAACAAGGCAGCTGTGGTGAAGGCCGGAGCCGTGCACAAAATGCTGAGCCTGATCGAATCGGGGAGCTCCCCATCGGTCTCCGAAGCGATCGTCGCTAATTTCCTTGGCCTCAGCGCTCTGGATGCCAACAAGCCGATCATCGGCTCCTCCGGCGCGATACCATTCCTCGTGATGGCTTTCAAGAACCCTAGCGCCACCGCCGGGGGTGGACGCCCCTCTCAGGCGAGGCATGATGCACTTCGAGCGCTCTTCAACCTCTCCATTGCCGCCGCCAACACCCCCTACCTCATCGACGCCGACATCGTCCCCTGCCTCCTGGAGGCGATCAGCGACATGGAGGTGAGCGAGCGGGTGCTTTCGGTGATCTCCAACCTCGTCGCCGCGCCCGAGGGACGGCGAGCGGTGAGCCGATCGCGGGACGTGTTCCCGGTCCTGGTCGACGTCCTCAACTGGTCGGACTTCCCGGGATGCCAGGAGAAGGCGGCGTACGTGCTAATGGTGATGGCCCACAAGGCCTACGGCGACTGGGCGGCCATGATCGAGGCGGGGATCATGTCCTCCCTGCTCGAGCTCACTCTCCTGGGGAGCCCCCTGGCCCAGAAGAGAGCGTCGAGGATTCTTGAAATCCTGAGGGTGGACAAGGGGAAGCAGGTCTCGGAAGGGTTCGGCGAGGGGGGAGGTGTAGGAGGGTGTTGCGGTATGCCGGCGGTGTCTGCGCCGCTCGTCGGTGGGGCGGCTGAGGGGAAGGAGGAGGAGGCGGGGATGAGCGAGGAGAGGAGGGCGGTGAGGCGATTGGTGCAGCAGAGCTTGCAGAGCAACATGAGGAGGATCGTGAGGCGGGCGAATCTTCCGCTGGATTTGGCGCCGTCGGATCACTTGAAGTCGCTCACCGCCTCGTCCACTTCCAAGAGCTTGCCCTTCTAGTCTGCAAATAAGAGGTAATAAAATAATTTTCACGAATGGAAGGTTGTATCCTTCTTTGTTTTACTTCTCTTGTTTTCGTCCTATTCACTTTTCTGTCTCCACTCTGCTCCCAAAATGAGGACTCTTTCCCGTAATCACCGCCGTAGTTTTACCCTAGCTTATATACTACGTCTACGCATATAAGTGATGAGTGGTTTTAGTTCTCGAGTCCTTTTTTTTTTTTTTTAAGGAAAAAAGGGTAGGGGGGACCCCGGTCCTCTTGTTCGATACAGCTTATAATTTTTTTGCTTATCTTTTCCATCTTTCGAGTTTATCTGAACCGATGCTTATGTCAGTTTAGTCCCTCTACGGTATTAGAGTTTCAGCCAGTTCATTTCCAATCAGGTGCATATGAAAATTCTAGAATTTTAATGGAGGAGCCAAGCCTTGACCATCTCCACACGGTACTTCGCTTTGTCACGTGGCCAACGGCCGGGGCCTTTTTACGTCATTGGGTGAGCGACGTTCCTTCTCTCGGTTTCCTACCTCCACTCCCACGGCCGAACCGGGAGACCGGAGCGGCGGAGCCAGATCTGCTTCTCTCTCTAACTGCCTTTTAACCCCGCTTTTGATTATATAATTTTTTTTTAACCGTAACTATGATTTTGAGCAACGGCTGTTATGATGTTACATAGGCTATGTTAAAAGGTTTCAGCATGTTAAACTATGGCCGTTATTTTTATCCTTTGTACTGTTTTAAGAGTAATTGTTTATCGATTTTGGTGTTTCTTTGATATACAGATGCTTTCATTCAGAATTTTTTGTGAAAAAAATGCGGTAGTTTTGCTGTAATTACTTGTTATTTCTTATCAAAGGCGAGATGACAGGGGCCAAAAATTTAAAAACCTGGACCGGGCAAATAATGGCCAGCTCCTTCCATTCTCACCGTCAACGAACGGTAACCTTGGCGCCTTTATAGCGAGGTAACAGCGTTATGTTGATATAGAGGGGTAACGGCGTCATGGGAACCCTGCTTACGGAACTTGGACCCTTGGTTACAGTGACAAGTTGGGAGACTTTTGGCCTTCGGGAAATGGCTTATCAGAGCTGAACTCCTTCCTAATTTCTTTCTGGAACAAATGGTTTAGAGAGAGACCGAAATCCGCCGAAATATTTTATTTTATTTTATTTTGTCTGTTTAATTAAAACTTATTTTACTTTAGTGATGCTTGCTGATGTATTGCGCGCGCTGTTACAGGAGGGTGGAGGGAATCCCAAGGAAGAAACTTTGGACTAGAAAAGCCCACTCAAGCTTTCGTCATCTTCTATAGGTAAACGGTCTTGTATTGTTAAAGGTCATGAGGCAGTCTCAATTTTTTGTGGCTGTTTGTTTCGATCTGTCTTTAGGAATATATTTTCTGTTAATTTTATGATAATGCGTTGGATTGTATGAGAGAGGAGAGTGTGGATATATAAAGAGTTATTGTTGAATGTTGGATGAACTATATATCTCAGGTTCTTCATTTCTTTAAATATTCCAAGAGAAGGGGCAAGATATGCAAGGGAAAAAGTTGATAGGAGTGTGGAATGGTGCTTCTTGGAATCTTGGGAAGTTGGTATCGTATGGCTGTCATAGCCAGCCGCTTTATATTAATGCCTGAGCTCTTAGGTGCAAATGGGAGAAATGGATTAGAAGGCTAAAAGGGCATTTCAGGGATGAAGTTTGGTAGTATCTCTGGTTCCCGCGATACACTATCTTGGGAATGTCTACGTGGTATTTATTTTATGATGGTTGGGGTCACGTATTATTATTGGATATATTCGTCCAGTAACACCTATGTGTCAAATGTAGGTATCAAAGTATTGCATATGATATACATGTGTGTAACCCTGTATAGGTGACAGTTATCCGGATTTCTTATGGAATATAATGGTACAATCTCTTACCTCCGAGGGCAACAAAAAAGAGTTTGATTAAACAACAATAACAAAATCACTGGTGGGTGGTGTAGTTGGTTGTGAGACTTTTCTCACAGCCAGCTGGCAGGAGTTTGAGTTTTGGTTTGGACTTGATTTGGACATATTTCGACGAGAAAGTCCGGGGATAAAATAAGAAATAAAAAAATAGTCCGAGAATAAAATCAAAAAAGAAAAAAAAATAATAAAATAGCACTAAGTTCCTGTTGGCTGGTGGTTTTATTAGCACTGGAGTCTCTGTTGGCTGGTGGTAGTGAAAAAGTTAGGGATATATATAATAAATTCTGTTTACTCGGTTGATGCCATCGCTGGGAGGTCGGACTTCAGGAGCATTGTCGCTCCGCTTCTTGGGGGCTGACCTTCCTTCAGCCTGGCATCGGCTTGCCGCTTGTTCTTCTGCCAGGGCTTATTTCTGCACTCAGGCCAGCAGTTCGGAGTAGCTTATCGGGAATTTTTTGTCCAGGAAGAATATGAACCTAGACGATCGCAGGCCCTTCTTGAAGGCCGACATAGCTACGTCTTCATTGAGGTCCGAGACCTCCATAGCCACTGAATTGAATCGGGCTATGTAGTCCGGAGGGTTTCTCCTTCATTTGCTATTCGAGGAAGAGGCAGTCCGTGTTCCTCGGGGCCCGGCTGCAAGTCCTGAAATGGGATAGAAAGAATTTTTTCAGCTGGGGGAAGGAGTGAATTGTACCTTATCGAATGGCGGAGAACCACATCCGAGCTGCCTTCTTAAGTGTCGCAGGGAAGGCAATGCAGTGAAGAACGTTGGAGGTGCCCTGTACCATCATGTGGGCCTTGTAAGTGCCCAGATGATCCAGTGGGTCGGTGGTGCCATCGCAGGCATCCACTTGAGGAATTTTGAAGTGGCGGGGGATGGCTTCCCCCATTATTCTGGCGGAGAAAGGCATGCGAGAGTCGCACGCCTGGACATATTTCGACGAGAAAGTCCGGGGATAAAATAAGAAATAAAAAAATAGTCCGAGAATAAAATCAAAAAAAGAAAAAAAAATAATAAAATAGCACTAAGTTCCTGTTGGCTGGTGGTTTTATTAGCACTGGAGTCTCTGTTGGCTGGTGGTAGTGAAAAAGTTAGGGATATATATAATAAATTCTGTTTACTCGGTTGATGCCATCGCTGGGAGGTCGGACTTCAGGAGCATTGTCGCTCCGCTTCTTGGGGGCTGACCTTCCTTCAGCCTGGCATCGGCTTGCCGCTTGTTCTTCTGCCAGGGCTTATTTCTGCACTCAGGCCAGCAGTTCGGAGTAGCTTATCGGGAATTTTTTGTCCAGGAAGAATATGAACCTAGACGATCGCAGGCCCTTCTTGAAGGCCGACATAGCTACGTCTTCATTGAGGTCCGAGACCTCCATAGCCACTGAATTGAATCGGGCTATGTAGTCCGGAGGGTTTCTCCTTCATTTGCTATTCGAGGAAGAGGCAGTCCGTGTTCCTCGGGGCCCGGCTGCAAGTCCTGAAATGGGATAGAAAGAATTTTTTCAGCTGGGGGAAGGAGTGAATTGTACCTTATCGAATGGCGGAGAACCACATCCGAGCTGCCTTCTTAAGTGTCGCAGGGAAGGCAATGCAGTGAAGAACGTTGGAGGTGCCCTGTACCATCATGTGGGCCTTGTAAGTGCCCAGATGATCCAGTGGGTCGGTGGTGCCATCGCAGGCATCCACTTGAGGAATTTTGAAGTGGCGGGGGATGGCTTCCCCCATTATTCTGGCGGAGAAAGGCATGCGAGAGTCGCACGCCTGCGCCATGTCGACCTTTTGCCGATCTACCAGCTCAGCGATCTACTTCTCAATGCGCTGGAGCTTGCTGGTGTAGTCCCTCGGGTCCTCGCTGCGGTGCTGATCGCCGTCGGGAACCGAGTTTGCAAAGGAGAGTGAGCCGATCTCGCTCTCTTTCCATCAGCGTGAGCCCCTTGAGACCTTCGGGGCTCCGATGCTAGGTGGGAGCGGAGTTGAGGTGCTCCCTGCTGTCGGCTTCTCTCGGCAGCAGGCAGATGATTGGTTTGGGGTGCCGCAAGGGGTTGTTACCTGTTGTTGGCTGCATCTTGGAGGTTCTGAACCGCGGCAGCAAGGGTGTCGATGCGGTTCAGAAGGATTTGGAACTGATGTTGTCCCAGGGTAATGGTAGGTTGGGCGGTGTCATTCTCCCTAGGAGGATCCTCCGATCTTGACGGCGAGTGGCCTCTCCTGATGGAGGTATTCCGGGCTCTTCCTTTCACCATTGCTTCACTTAGCGATGGATTCCTCATTTTAGAGAAGGGAAACAAGAACGAAGGTTCAGCCCCCTTCCTCTAGCGCCAATCCGTTGTTGCCGGATCTCCGAGACTGGGTTCCCTTGGCTTTGGCTGGAGCGCTTATCTCCTGGTTCCTGCAAAAGAAGTCCCACGGGTCGGTGGTGTTCCGACGGGGGACACTCCGATGGCTAAATTAGCGAGAGCCTTAGAGTAACAGAACGGAAGAATCAAAGAGGAGATAGCTCGTGGAAAAGGAAAAGTGCCCTTATTGTTTGGAGTCCCCCATTTACCTTATATAGGTGCGGAACACTACCGGATTCTGTTAGGGGCTAGGCTGGAAATATCGATCTGCCCCTAGAAGAATCAAGATGGTGGCTAGGTGGCACGTAGACGTGGCCACGTTGTGGGATCTGTTGTAATAGAATTCTGGTACCAGCTGGAAGGGACTTTTGGAGCCTTTTAATTAGTATGAGTATGGCTGAAGTAGGTCAGTTGATCTCAAGTGGATCGGTCGAACTACTGATGAAGTGAGTCGTTCGAACCACTGATGAAGTGGGTCGTTCAGATCTCTGCTGGAATGGATCTTTCGGATCTCTGGCGAAGTGGGTCGTTCGGATCCTTGATGGAGTGGGTCGTTTGGACCTCTAGCGAAGTGGGTCGTTCGGACCTCTACTGGAGTGGATCGTTCGGACCCCTGATAGAGTGGGTCATTCGGACCTCTGGCGAAGTGGGTCGTTTGGATTCCTGGTGGAGTGGGTCGTTCGGATCTCTGGCGAAGTGGGTCGGTCAAACCTTTGCTGGAATGGGTCGGTCGGTCGGATCTTTGGTCCGGTTCAGAAAAAAACTGATTGGGTACAACAATATATATATATTTGATTATTTGATAATATATATACAATCAACATAAAATTATGGTCATCGTCTAAGTTTCAGCTGTTGAGGATATTAAAAATAGAGGAAAAATCATAGTGAATTATAAGAAAAATCAACAAAAATAAAGGAAAAATTGGAAGAAATTAAAATTTTAACTTTTTTTTTACAAAGATCGAGTTTTTTTTCATTTTTTTCTTTGCATTTCATTCTCTTTTAGGGAGAGTCATGGAGAAGAAAAGAACTTGTAGCTAGTTAGTGAAGGTGTTGAGAAGGTGAAGAAGGAAAAAAAAGAAAGAGGAGAAGATGAAAAAGATGGAGGACAGGGAAGGTGGTGAGAATCTCACAGGCAAAAAGAAGATGGGAGATGGGGAGATAGAGCTCGGTAATTATAAAAAATAATATTTCTTTCTATGAAATTAATCACTTTTTATTTTTTTTTATTTCATAGTTAAATCATTCAAATATTTTTTTTAAAAAAAATATTTATAAAATTGTTAATTTTTTTAGAATTTAAATGTTTTTTTTTTTTTTTAAGTAGGTCCCTGATAGATTACGCATTCTATCCGCACCGGGACTGATTTAGGAGATGCGGTGCGATTTGTCTGGTGTACAGGCAACACCAGCACGTATGTTAATTTATCTTTCACTTTCTTTTCTTTTCAAAAAAAATAAAAAAAAAAAAATTTAAAAAAATAATAAGAATAATAAAGATAGAAAAAAAAGAAGAAGAATAAACATGCTTATTCAAGTTCGCTTGCTCCACCTCTCTATGCTATGCTCGAGAGTGGTGTTCGAATGTATGGACTTTACTTTTAGCAGAAAACAAAAAATTATTAGTACTGCACATTCTTGTTGGTTTCTATCCTTAGCTGGAAATGACGCTGGTCGTTATCGCCACGTTTACATTAGCGACTGGAGTCTCTGGACTGGTATGCTTAATTTAAACAACCATTTGGAAATTATTGCAGGACCTGGTCCATGCAATGACATCCCGTCCGTTGGGCCCGACATGGTACTGTAGGTGGTGTCGCATCATTTGGGAGGATAAATCATGGTAACGACACGGCCACGAGTGATAATAACCTACGCTCATATTTTGCAGTTAAAGAAGTAGATGCACCCAACTGCAATCCTTTTTAACGGTATTGGCAAGCAAAATGCAGGCTAATAATATTAGCAAAAAAACGGAGAGAAAGAAGGTAAGTAAAAGAGCGTCGCCATCGGTACCATCATTCTTCTATTCTCCGATCGGCAAACCCGTCTCCTGCAGCAGCCGAACGCCGCATTATACGAGGGTCACGTGATTGACAGGTGGGCTCCATATATCGATCCACACCGACGGCTGCCGGCAGGTGTCCTCATAGTCGTACTCCGTGATTGATTCATTTGGTGTCATTGATTGATAGCTAGACAGCATCCGTGTATCACGGTACTGACAATTATTTTTGACGGCACAGAAGGATTTCCATCCGCTTTGCCCGGCCCAATCATCGAGAGCTGCTTTCTCCTTCCGCCTCGTTTTCTGATTAGATCCTGCGATCTCCGAAGAGAAAGCTTCCTGCTTCCGCCAAGAATTCTTGTAGACCTACGTCAAGGGCAGGAGAATATAGAAGATTTTTTATCAAAATAATATTAAAAAATTTTATTTATGAAAGTACCATCGTCCATATTTTATGTACGAATCCGGATGATTTTGATCACGTATCACCAATACTTGGGTACATGGCTAAATTGAAACACGTGGCTTCCAAATCGGGATACATGGTGGCGATTTTTGGGCGCGTGGCAGGGTTGATGAAAACATGGATTGGACCCATGAATTTGGTACGAAATCGTCGATTCAACCTGCGATTTTATCCCGGATCCTTCACGTGGCCTGAAAATGGATCGGATTCGTATTGAAAACGCGTGTTCAACCCGCAAATTCGGGGTAAAAATGCAGGTTCAACCTGCGATTTCTCGGCCGAACCGCTATACCCTCTCTCCACTATTTTTTTTTTTTTTTTTGCTTTGCTCTTGCACCTTCGGCCCCAGCGAACTTTGAAGTTTTTGTTCCACCTCCGGTCCCATCTCGATCCCATTTTGGCTCCATCTTGGTCTCTTGTTGGCTTAGTCGGTCTCCTTCGAATCGTAGGTGGTCCCGGATTATCCATGTAAGTTTTTTTATTATTAGTTGTTTAGAGATTAAACTGGAATTTGATCTCCCAGTTTGAACCATTTGATCTAATTTTTTTGGTTGTTTTTCTAGAATCACTCCGAGCGCATCGCATTTCACATCTAGCCCGATCCGGGGTTCAAATCTTGCGGATATAATATATATATATATATTATAACTAATTTATTGCTATATTGTATTTTATAATATTTTTTATCTTGTGATGCCATGTTAGTTTAATTTTTGTTAATGTAATTATATATTCTTGTTTGATATATTAGATTAAATAATAATTTATAGTATATATCTTATGTTATAATATTACATGAAATTAATTATTTTAAAAATAAAATTAGATTTTTATCAAGTATTTATTCTCTTTTTGATATTAAAAAAATTAATAATGTTCATTACTAAAAAATAATTATTGGGATAAATTTTTAGAATAGACCTGTATTTATAAATCTTTTAATCCAATTTTAAAAAAATGTTTTATAATATTTATTTTTAAAATATAATTATTTTTAATTTTGAAATATACATAAAATTAGCTAGTAAATATTAATATATGTGGAATTCTTAAAATTATGTTATTAAAAAATAATATACTAAATTATTTTATTATTGTATAATTTAAATAATTAGTTATTTATGAATATATAATTATGTAAGAGTAATATATTAATATTGATTAAATTATTTAACATAGGAATACAAATAATTGATATGTTTATTATGAAAAAAATTATGACGTGAATAATAAATGATTGAAATATATAATATTTTAAAATATGTACAAAAATAATGTAATTAAAAAAGATTATCTTGCTACATAAATTTATTGTATGTTTGTTAAATGGTTAAAATATATGAGTTTTTATAGCTTATAAATAAATTTTTAATTAAATATAAGTATATTATGGTACAAAATTAATATATTAAAATATAAATAAGGTTAGCAATGTACATGCTGTATTAAAATAAAATTAAAAATTATGTAGTACAAATTTATAAATATTTGAAAAATATAAATAAATTATTAAGTTATGAATAAAATTGTTAATTTATAAGCTACATTAATCATATTATAAATTTATTAATTGAGAAATGTAATCATAGTGTAAAAAAAAAATAGTTGAGCGTTAAAGTATTGATATTTATATATTTCATATTTATAATTTTATTTATTTATATATTTTTGGATGTGCAGCATGAATATCTATATTATGTAGTATGCAGAAATTGTTAGTACTGAATAAATTATGTGTCAAAATTATTTGTTAAATTAAACATTCGATTTTTTGTATATACGAATATAAAATTTGCATTGCATTGAACCGTAGACTCGTCAATTGATTAATATGCATATTCTGTAGTATCCGTATATTTGTTTATATTTGTACAGAGCTGAGAATTATGTACATTAATCAATTGATTGTCCATAGTGGATAGTTTGGGAATTGTAAATAATTTTATAAGTCAGCTTACAGTAATCAAACGATGTGTAATGAAGATCGAATAAAATTTCGAGTAACATTTTCCTTTTGTTCTCCACGTACATAAATATTTGTATGTGGAGAACTAAGAGAAAATACTGTCAAAATTTTATTCGATCTTCATTGCATATCGTTTGATTATTGTAAGCTGACCTGTAATATTAATGCAATTACTGAATGAAATAGGACCTATCTTTACCCAGTAGTTGGTGATATGATGCATTTATTATTTAAGTCATCTAAAATTCCATACGTATGTATTATACTTTAAAAAATGTTGAAATTTATATTTATATATTTAAAAAAGTAATTATGTTCATAAATTTATTGTCATGTTATTTATTTTGTTTAATTATATTTTTAATTATGGTATTATAGATTTTGAGAAGTTTATCTCTAAATATATTTAATTTATTAAACATGTAGGGCATAATGGGATAAACAATCACAGTCTTATGCTATATCAATGGTTCTATAATTAGTGGCAAATATAGTATTGAGTACAATCAGGGACCGAAAAAGGTAATTAAAATTAAATATGGTATGACATTTGAAGAATTAGAGAATAAAATATGTAGAGTCTTCTGTATAGACATAAGTGGAAAAAAAATATTGATCATCTATAGATATCCTCAAGTTGTACAGGCGACATATGTTAAGTATGAACATGTTCCATTAACTGATAATGAGGACATGGACATAATGTTGTCAACGATTAGTTCACATCCTTGTATATCAGGTACAGAGTTGTACATAGATATTCAACCTGTTGAAGTTTCTGAACATGTTCACGAACAAGATGATTATGAAGTAGCTGCTCAAAATACACCAAAAAATCATGTAAGTGAACAAGTTATGTCATACTGTAGTCCAAAAATAGTAGACACTAATGTGCCAGAGAGTAATGTTAGACAAGCATCGATATATACAGCTACTAATGATACAATGCATATAGATAATCAATTTGTTAATGAAAATGATGAAGAAAGTGAAGATGATGTGGCTGATGAACATAATAAAGCTGGTACATCAGAATCTATATGAAGTCCACATGATATTCCTGTTCCAAATAAACCTATGTTTGAAGCCCCCTCCGAAACATGCAATCAGATTGATTATATTGCTGCTAATATGTCCATGTGCTCTACATTGCAAGAACCATCTGCTGCATGGCAAAGAGATGAGGAGTTACTTAAAGGCCTTCGTTTTATAGATAAGGCAGAATTACAAACAGCAATAAAGCAATATTCTGTTGAAAGACATCACGTGTTCAGGGTGATTGAGTCTAATCCTAATTTATGGCATCTGAAATGTAAGAACAAAGAATCAGGATGTCAATGAATGCTGGGAGCTATTAAATGGCATGGTCAATTTGAGATCACACGATATACTAGTCCCCATACATGCATATCTTCAATGATGTCTCAAGATCATTTTGGGTTGGATTTAACATTAATTGCAAATAAAATTCGGGATCTGGTCTAACAAATTCCTTCAATTGCTATTTCTGGACTTGATGCAGTGATTAAAAATAAATATAATTATACACCTAGTTACAGAAAATTATTGGAAGCGAATCAAAAAGCAATAGCCATGCTTTTCGGTAATTGGGATGTTTCATATTATATGATGCCAAGATGGTTGCATGCTGTTGAAGAATTTAATCCGAGCTCTAGGATGAAATTCATCAACATTCTTACTTGTATTCCATCTTGTGCTCAGTTTGATCGTGTTTTCTGGGCCTTTGCACCATCCATTAAAGGGTTTAAGTATTGTCGACCGGTAATAAGTGTTGATGCTACATTTTTATATGAAAGTATAAGGAGAAGTTGATGATTGCAACTACCGTTGATGGGAATAACAAAATATTTCCACTTGCATTTGCTATTGTTGATGAAGAATCAACTGATACATGGGGTTGGTTCTTAGTTTGCATCAAAAATTTTGCTACATCATGCTAGGATATCTGTCTAATTTCTGATTGATATGCTGGTATATTATCTGCAGTGCAAAATGAGTATCTGGGTTGGCAGCCACCAAATGCTTATCATGTTTATTGCCTTCGTCACTTGGCTAGCAATTTCAACTCAAGATTTCATGATCCAAAATTAAGGGATATGGTGAAAAAAGCGGGAATGCAAACATAGCCTAGAAAATTTCAAAAATTTATGTGGATCATTGAAAAATTAAATCCAGTAGCTGTTGAATGGCTGAATGATATCCCTTTAGACAAATGGATACTTGCACATGATGACGGTCGACGTTATGGAATGATAACAACAAATTTATCTAAGTGTTTTAATGGAGTTTTAAAAAGTGCTCAATTCCTGCCAATAACTGCATTGGTGCAGTTGATTTTCTTTCGACTTATATCTTATTTTGATGGTCGACGTGCCCAGGCAAATGATGTACTTGACATGAACGAAAGATTTACTCCTTTTGTTACAGGACACGTAATCTCTCAGCAAGCCAAAGCTACATCACATACTGTTACAAGATTCTATAAAGAAAGTGGCTTGTTTCAAGTAAAGACGGTGAGGCATGGTGCAAACATGAACCGAGGCGATAATACACAGGTGACTGTATGTTCTTAAATTTTTTATAAGATATTATTGTATGTTGTTTACATATTGACTTATGTTGTGTTAACATACAGGTAGTGCGACTACAGCAGCGGACATGTATATGCCAGAAATGATAGTATTATCATTTACCCTGCTCTTATGTAATGGCTGCATGTGCACATGTTACAATTGATTTTTATAAATACGTTGATCGATGCTATACGTTACATGACTATTATCAATCATATGCACCACAATTCCAACCAATTCCATATAAAGAATATTGGTCTGAGCAAGATGATGAAACCCTTATTATGCCCAATATGAGTAGTTTGAGACAGAAGGGTAGGCCTCGTTCTACTAGAATTAGGAACGATATGGATTTTTGTGAATCTGGAAACAAACAAATGTGTGCTATCTGTAAGGAGGAAGGACATGATAAACGGTCTTGCCCAGGAACATTACAAGGGGATTAGGATAGTTTTGACAAATGACATTGCATGGGTATTTTGTTGTACGTCAGCTTATTCTCTTTTATACAGTGCATTATTTATTGATTGTGACATGTACGGTACTGATATATATTTCTTTGTACCTTATTGATCTATCAGGACAGGTAATGGTTGGAGCTCAGAATAAGATTCCTTGTACTATTTGGTTGTCTCACGACTATTTAATTATGTTTGATCGATTATTGACCTATTGTCCGAATGGTTATTTTTTTTGGTTACTGACTTGTCATGTAATATGCTATCTATGTGTAATTTATAGACTTCTTTAGTTATTTGTTATTTACATTTACATTGCATATATTGTAATTTACTTATTAGCTTCACATGGGACTTATTGCATATTACAGTCATGGATCCCGGTCCGTAGACCGTTCTGTATTGTATGATCAGGAGATTCTGTTTAGCATGGGAGGGGCAGGAGGCTGCTGTACTATATTGTAGACATAGAGCATTAGTTATGCGCAGGTTGATACCTCTCGATAGGCACATAGTACCTTTATTGATACATTATGGCTTTTACGGTCTTGCACGAGTAGGATATACACGGTTGGACTGGCACTTGATTACAGCCTTTATGGAGCGCTGGATCCCGAGATGCATACATTTTATTTATCCCATGGAGAGTGTACCATCATCTTACAGGATATTACTATCCAGCTATGTCTGCCTGTTGATGGTCTACCAGTGACAGGTATTACACGGATAGACTGGAGACAGGTTTGTCAGGATTTGTTAGGGATTATCCCACCACAGGGTAGACTTCAGGGATGGCAATTGAGCATGGGGTGGCTAGCAGATTAGTTTCATGAGCTAGCCTTTGATGCTGATGAGATACAGATAAAGCGCTATGCTCGAGCATATATTCTATAGCTGGTCAGTGGGTGTTTATTTATGAATAAATCTAGTGATAAGATGCATCTCATGTTCCTACCTCTATTTGCGGATTTCGAGAGTGCTAGACATTATTGTTACGGTCGTTATAATGACGTGGCATGTCTCAGATTCCGCCAGGCGTGATTCGAGCCACGCGAAATTTTTTCGGCAGAACGGGGATGGTCCAGCAAGGTCAGATGTGGGCCCACCTCGGCCGAAGTCGAGGTCGGGCCAGGCCAACCTGCTCCTTCGCCAGGTGTCCGCCCAGGAGGGGTCCACCTTGGCCGAAGTCGAGCGCCCTTCTGCTGCTCCTTTGCCAGGTGTCCGCCTAGGAGGGGTCCACCTCGGCCGAAGTTGAGCGCCCTTCTGCTGCTCCTTCGCCAGGTATCCGTCCAGGAGGGGTCCACCTCGGCCGAAGTCGAGCGCCTCTCTGCCGCTCCGCCAGGTGTCCGCCCAGGAGGGGTCCACCTTGACCGAAGCCGGCGGCCCCTTCCTCCCTCGCCGGGTGGCGTCCTGAGATAGTGCCACCTCGGCCGAGGTCGAGCCGGGCCCTCTACTGCTCCTTCGCCAGGTGTCCGCCCAGGAGGGGTCCACCTCGGTCGAAGTCGAGCGCCTCTCTGCCGCTCCGCCAGGTGTCCGCCTAGGAGGGGTCCACCTCGGCCAAAGCCGGCGGCCCCTTCCTCCCTCGCCGGGTGGCGCCCAGAGACGGTGTCACCTCGGCCGAGGTCGAGCTGGGCCCTCTGCTGCTCCTTCGCCAGGTGTCCGCCCAGGAGGGGTCCACCTCGATCGAAGTCGAGCGCCTCTCTGCCGCTCCGCCAGGTGTCCGCCCAGGAGGGGTCCACCTCGGCCGAAGCCGGCGGCCCCTTCCTCCCTCGCCGGGTGGCGTCCTGAGATGGTGCCACCTCGGCCGAGGTCGAGCAGGGCCCTCTACTGCTCCTTCGCCAGGTATCTGCCCAGGAGGGGTCCACCTCGGCCGAAGTCGAGCGCCTCTCTGCCGCTCCGCCAGGTGTCCGCCCAGGAGGGGTCCACCTTGGCCGAAGCCGGCGGCCCCTTCCTCCCTCGCCGGGTGGCGTCATGAGACGGTGCCACCTCGGCCGAGGTCGAGCCGGGCCCTCTGCTGCTCCTTCGCCAGGTGTCCGCCCAGGAGGGGTCCATCTCGGCCGAAGTCGAGCGCCTCTCTGCCGCTCCGCCAGGTGTCCGCCAAGGAGGTGTCCACCTCGGCCGAGGCCGGCGGCCCCTTCCTCCCTCGCCGGTTGGCACCCTGAGACGGTGCCACCTCGGCTGAGGTCGAGCCGGGCCCTTTGCTGCTCCTTCGCCAGGAGTCCGCCCAGGAGGGGTCCATCTCGGCCGAAGTTGAGCGCCTCTCTGCCGCTCCGCCAGGTGTCCGCCCAGGAGGTGTCCACCTCGGTCGAAGCCGGCGGTCCCTTCCTCCCTCACCGGGTGGTGCCCTAAGACGGTGCCACCTCGACCGAGGTCGAGCCGGGCCCTCTGCTGCTCCTTCGCCAGGTGTCCGCCCAGGAGGGATCCACCTCGACCGAAGTCGAGCGCCTCTCTGCCGCTCCGCCAGGTGTCCGCCCAGGAGGGGTCCACCTCGGCCGAAGCCGGCGGTCCCTTCCTCCCTCGCCGGGTGGCGCCCTGAGACGGTGCCACCTCGGCCGAGGTCGAGCCGGGCCCTCTTGCTCCTTCGCCAGGTGGCGCCCGGACACGGGTCTACCTCGGCCGAAGTTGAGCGCCCTTCTGCTGCTCCTTCGCCAGGTAGCACTCGGACACGGGTCCACCTTGGCCGAGGTCGAGCCGGGCCCTCTGCTGCTCCTTCGCCAGGTATCCGCCCAGGAGGGGTCCACCTCGGCCGAGGCCGGCTACCCCGCGTGGTGAGGCCGCCGAGGAGCAAAAGCACGAGTTCCGAGACCGCCCCTCGAGCCGCGCGCGCTGCACCCTGAGAGGAGCGCCAGTACGGTCGGCAGCAACGTGCGAAACCTCGTTTACATCGGCCTGACAGGTTCCGCAGCCAAGAAGCGAAATCCTGGCAAGACAGGACCCGATAACGGGCGTTGTCGATGCCTGGGAAAGAGAGCGCTCGCACTCGGCCCCAAGATCTGGCCAGCATCCTCCCTCTACCCTTTCCTCGCTAGGCTCGGCAAGCAAGACAAGGAGGCCGCCGAGTTCTTAGACCTAAAGGGGAAAGGGGAAAGAGAGGGAGAGAAGGAGGTGAAAGCGAGAGGGAGCCTCCCATGGGCGGGAAGCCGGAGGCAGCGTGATGGATAAAAGGATGGGAAGAGCGGACGACTAGGTAAGGGGAAAAAAGGGCTGGAAAAAGGAAAGACACCAAGAGCAGGATCCAAGATCCCGAGAGGGATCCCTTGGCGCAAGCTCGGTGGAGGAACCTGGCCCAATTTCTATTCTTCCTGAGACCTTCTTTACAAATATAATCTCTAAGCCTGGGACTCCGGGAGGGGCCCACCTTGGAGACTCTGTTCCATCTCGCCGTTTTCTAACTTGACCGTCGGAGCCCCCTCGTCGGGATCCCCGGCCAGAGTTTCTGACCTTGTGTTGCAGGATCGGGAGTCCGGAGACCTCGAGGCGAGACGGCCTGATCAAGTCACCAGCTCAGAAGCTACAGGCGCAGCGGCGGGATCGGCAACAGATTGGCGCGCCAGGTAGGGGGGCAGGACAACACCCCCGGTGTGAGCTAGCTCTCTGTGGGACGAAGCGTGCTCCGGCCATGGTGGTTACACGCGGGCGCGAAGCATCCACCAGCCGAGTAGGGGAGGTCCCCTCCCCTCAGGGGCCACGCAGCCCGGAGAAGGAACTTCCCGCTCCCCCTCCCCTTCCACCGCAACCGACCTCGGTGGACGGACCTTTTGCAGCTGTCATCCAATAGTCGCAAACCCTGACTACAGTAGTTCGGCAGCTACAGCATCAGCATCGCTCCTTGGCCACGCAGCCCCAGCCAGGGACCCCCACGGCTTGGAGTTCGCCCGCCGATTTACCGACCTGCAGAACTCCTCGGCGGACCCAGCGGGATACGACTCCCGACCCCCCTTCTCCCAGGAAATCCAAGAGGAGCCGGTTCCGAGCCGGTTCAGCATGCCGCAGTTGGATCCCTACGACGGGACCACCGATCCCTTGGACCATCTGGAGAGCTACAAAGCTCTCATGAGAGTCCAGGGGGCCACGGATGCTCTTTTATGCATTGCCTTCCCCGCTACCCTCCGGAAGGCTGCTCGAGTCTGGTTCACCCGCCTCGAGCCGGGATCCATTTGCTCCTTCCATCAATTGGAGGGAAAGTTTGTGGCGCACTTTAACACTTGTCGGAAGGTGCCGAGAGAGGTGGACAGCCTCTTCTCCATCCACCAGCAGGACCAGGAGCTGCTTTGGGACTACATTACCCGCTTCAAGACCGCTACCCTGGAAATCTACAGTCTGGACGAGCCCGTTGCCATGCTGGCATTAAAGCGCGGGCTCAAGATGTCCTGCCTGACTTATTCCCTGGAGAAGAAACCCCCCAGGACGTACTCCGAGCTCCTCCTCCGTGTCCACAAGTACATCCGAGTGGAGGAGGCTGATCGCACCCGCCGAGAGCTGGACGGGAGGACCTTGAAGAAGCCAGCCCCGAGAGATGTTCCAGGGACCCGGAGGCCCGGGCCACCTGCTGACCCCCGTCCAAATCTGAAGCCGAAGGGCAGAGCCGCCCCGGAGCGAAGTTTCACCCCTCTCCTTGCTCCCAGAACAAAGATCCTCATGGAAATTGAGGGCGAGCACTACCTCCGTCGACCTCCACCTCAGAACCTGAGGAGCACCCGTGACAAGTCAAAGTACTGCCAGTTCCCTCGCGAGCACGGACATGACACGGAGGAGTGTCGCAATCTGAAGCGGGAAATCGAGAAGCTGATTAAGAGAGGCTACCTCAGGAAGTTCATGAGGAACGAAGCTCCGGCGGAGGGACAGCTGCTCACAGCCCTCCCCCCGGTCCCTGCGATCGATAATCGCCCGACGGAGAAGCCGGTGGGCATGATCTCTTGTGGAATCGGGCGGGCGACGAAGAGAGCCCGGGAGGTGGGGGACCCGGAGAATGTATCCCCCTTTGAGAAGGGGAATGAAAACAAAAATATAAATAATGATGCTGTGGTGGTCGAGATGACCATCGCGAAGCATCCTGTACATCGCATTATGGTAGATAGTGGGAGCTCTACTGATGTGCTTTTTTATGACGCTTTCTCTCGAATGAACCTGTCTCATGATCAGCTAAGGCTGGTGCACACCCCTCTTGTGGGCTTTACCGGGGACTCGATGGGGGTCGAGGGGGAGATTACACTCCCTGTCACTGCTGGATCCCCACCTCGGCAGACAACAGTCATGATGACGTTCACCATCATCAAGCTCCCTTCGCCTTACAACGCGATCCTCGATCGTCCGAGGCTCAACCAACTGGACGCCATGATCTCTACAAGGCGGTTGCTGGTACAATTCCCCACGGCCTCCGTGCCTGGGGTGATGAGGGGGACAACCCAGCCAGTCCATCATTGCCTTCAGACAGTCCTGGGTGCCCGAGGTGCCGAGCTCGGCCCCGACATCGACGACCTCGACTTAAGGGAGAAGGAACCCAGGGGAGGACCCGTAGAGCGTCTGTTGGCGTATCCTCTCGGTTCGGACCCTCAGAAGACT
The DNA here is from genome assembly GCA_021397845.1 of Areca catechu. Lineage (NCBI taxonomy): Eukaryota > Viridiplantae > Streptophyta > Magnoliopsida > Arecales > Arecaceae > Areca > Areca catechu. The sequence continues at coordinate 6,038,478 of CM038047.1, read as the reverse complement.
GTGCAGGTGGGGGCCCAGCTCCCGGAGGAGGAACGGGCCCGCCTGCTGGATTTCCTCCGTGCGAATGCGGATGTGTTTGCATGGTCCGCGGCCGACATGCCGGGCATCCCCCCTAAAGTCATCACCCACAAGTTGAACGTGGATCCGAGGTGCCGCCCGGTCCACCAGAAGAAGAGGAGCTTCGCCGCAGAAAGGCAGAGGGCCATCAACGAAGAGGTGGAGAAGCTCATCGCCGCCGGTTTCGTGCGGGAAGTACAATATCCCAGTTGGTTGGCGAATGTGATCATGGTGAAGAAGAGTAGTGGCAAGTGGAGGATCTGTGTGGACTACACCGACCTCAACCGAGCTTGCCCGAAGGACAGCTTCCCTCTTCCGAAGATTGACCAGCTGGTGGACACCACTTCGGGGCATCGCCTTCTCTCTTTCATGGATGCCTTCTTCGGGTACAACCAGATTCGAATGCAACCGGAAGACGAAGAGCACACCGCCTTCATCACCGACCGCGGAACTTACTGTTACAAGATGATGCCATTTGGCCTCAAGAACGCCGGGGCCATGTACCAGCGACTGGTCAACAAAGTCTTCAAGGATCAGATCGGCCGCAACATGCAGATGTACGTGGATGATATGCTGGTAATGAGCAAGCCCCTCTCGGATCATGTTGGCAACCTGGCGGAGACCTTCGGCAACCTCCGACTTCACCAGATGAAGCTGAACCCGGCGAAGTGCGCCTTCGGTGTCTCCGCCGGGAAATTCCTGGGGTTCATGGTGACCCAAAGAGGGATAGAAGCCAACCCGGAAAAGGTCCAGGCCATCTTGGACATGGAGCAACCTACCTTCAAGAAGCAAGTGCAGCGGCTCACCGGCCGGATAGCTGCTCTGAGTCGGTTTATCTCGAGGTCGGTCGACCGCTACCGGCTATTCTTCAAAGTGCTGAGAAAGATGAGCGACTTCACCTGGATCGAGGAGTGCCAGGAGGCGTTTGACGAGCTGAAGAAGATGCTTGCATCGCCCCCGCTGCTTTCCAGGCCCGAGGAAGGAGAGGAGCTCGTCCTCTACTTAGCGGTCACCCCGGAAGCCGTCAGCTCGGTCTTGGTTCAGACCGACGACCAGGGAGTACAAAGGCCGGTGTACTACACAAGCAAACTCCTCCGTGATGCGGAGCTCAGGTATTCCCGGCCCGAAAAGCTCATTTTTGTGTTAATAGTATCTGCTCAGCATCTCAGGCCCTATTTCCAAGCACATCCCATTGCCGTCCTGACTGATCAGCCACTGAAAGCGATACTCAGCTGACCCGACACGTCCGGACGATTGGCGAAGTGGGCACTCAAGCTCAGCGAGTTCAATATCGCTTATCGGCCAAGGTCGGCCATGAAAGCGCAAGTGCTAGACGACTTCTTGGTCGTGTGTGCAGGCCTAGGCAAGGGGACAGAGGAGGACCCTCTGCACCAGCAATTGAAACCAGGACCCGAGGAGGACGCGTGGATCCTTCACGTGGATGGAGCCTCGAACTCCGGCGGGAGCGGAGCCGGTCTCATTCTCGCCAACGGCGATGGGGTCGTCGCCGAATGTGCACTCCATTTCCAGGCGGAATACGAGGGGTCCACCTCGACCGAAGTCGAGCGCCTCTCTGCCGCTCCGCCAGGTGTCCGCGCATGAGGGGTCCACCTCGGCCGAAGCCGGCGGCCCCTTCCTCCGTCACCGGGTGGCGCACTGAGACGGTGCCATCTCAGTCGAGGTCGAGCCGGGCCCTCTGCTGCTCCTTCGCCAGGTGTCCGCCCAGGAGGGGTCCACCTCGGCCGAAGTCGAGCGCCTCTCTTCCGCTCCGCCAGGTGTCCACCCAGGAGGGGTCCACCTTGGCCGAAGCTGGCGGCCCCTTCCTCCCTCGCCGGGTGGCGCCCTGAGACGGTGCCACCTCGCCCGAGGTCGAGTCGGGCCCTCTGCTGCTCCTTCGCCAGGTGTCCGCCCAGGAGGGGTCGACCTCGGCCGAAGTCAAGCGCCTCTCTGCCGCTCCGTCAGGTGTCCGCACAGGAGGTGTCCACCTCGGCCGAGGCCGGCGGCCCCTTTCTCCCTCGTCGGTTGGAGCCCTGAGACGGTGCCACCTCGGCCGAGGTCAAGCCGGGCCCTCTGCTGCTCCTTCACCATGTGTCCGCCCAGGAGGGGTCCACCTCGGTCGAAGTCGAGCGCCCCTCTGCCACTTCGCCAGGTATCCGCCCAGGAGGGGTCCACCTCGGTCGAAGCCGGCGGCTCCTTCCTCCCTCCCCAGGTGGCGCCCTGAGACGGTGGCACCTCGGCCGAGGTTGAGCCGGGCCCTTTGCTGCTCCTTCACCAGGTATCCGCCCAGGAGGGGTCCACCTCGGCCGAGGCCGGCTACCCAGCGTGGTGAGGCCGCTGAGGAGCAAAAGCACGAGTTCCGAGACCGCCCCTCGAGCAGCGTGCGCCGCACCCCGAGAGGAGCGCCGGTACGGTCGGCAGCAACGCGTGAAACCTTGTTTACATCGGCCCGACAGGTTCCGCAATCGAGAAGCGAAATCCTGGCAAGACAGGACCCGGTTACGGGCGTTGTCGGCGCCTTGGAAAGAGAGCGCTCGCGCTCGGCCCCAAGATCTGGCCAGCGTCCTCCCTCTACCCTTTCCTCGCTAGGCTCGGCAAGCAAGACAAGGAGGCCGTCGGGTTCTTAGACCCAAAGGGGAAAGAGAGGGAGAGAAGGAGGTGAAAGCGAGAGGGAGCCTCCAAGGGGCGGGAAGCCGGAGGCAGCGTGATGGATAAAAGGATGGGAAGAGCGGACGACTAAGTAAGGGAAAAAAAGGGCTGGAAAAAGGAAAGACACCAAGAGCAGGATCCAAGATCCCGAGAGGGATCCCTTGGCGCAAGCTCGGTGGAGGAACCTGGCCCAATTTCTATTCTTCCTGAGACCTTCTTTACAAATATAATCTCTAAGCCTGGGACTCCGGAAGGGGCCCACCTTGGAGACCCTGTTCCATCTCGCCATTTTTTAACTTGACTGTCGGAGCCCCCTCGCCGGGATCCCCAGCCAAGGTTTCTGACCTTGTCTTGCAGGATCGGGAGTCCGGAGACCTCGAGGCGAGACGACCTGATCAAGTCACCAGCTCTGAAGCTACAGGCGCAGCGGCGGGATCGGCAACAATTATAGTTGGGGAGTGCAGGGCTCGCCTGGTTATATAGAGAGTTGTGTAGGGCGAGCAGAAGAGATGCCGCTAAGATAGCTGGTCCGTTGTTGCTTCTACAGTTCTGGACATGGGATAGATTTCCTATCATGGAGCCACGTAGATTATTTCACCCGACTCTGGATCCTATGATCGATTTAGATGATGGTGCAGCTGGTTTACCACAGGGTCCGCTTGGGATGCGGTAAGTTATAAATTTATTTAAATTTAATGATTAATCATATTTATTGATATATGTAAGTTAATTTATTTAATGTACAGATGGAAAGATAATTTTGCTGTTACGGAGGTACCTACACATGTTCTCTCTTCGTATCGACATTTAATAGATCACCTGAGTCCAGATCAGGTGATGACTAGCACTTATCTTTGTCAACGGTTAAAGATTTTTATATTACTTATTTAACACGAATGCTTGGTATTGTTCATTAATAGGTGATATGGCAGCCATATACGGACGACATATTTGCACAGCTACCAGAGTACTACCTTCAGGGTCAGGATATATGGCATAGTCGAGTGCCACTCATATGTTTTTATATTGTAGAGTGGCATTTTCCTGATAGAGTGATGCGACAATTCAGTTTTCGACCGGTCGTACTCGATCGATGTGTTACAGATCGTGCACTGCATCGTATCGATCTTAAGGGATGACCCGAGCAGGATTGGGACAGCAGTCATCGGGAGTATATTCAGTTATGGGAGAGTCGTTATGATCATGTTGTAGATAGTGCTCCTGCTGATGGTGATGTACATTATCATGATCCATACATGTAGTGGTATTGCGGCATCAGTCGGCGATTTCTCGGTCGTGATGATGCGATGCATGATTATGTGGTATGAAATTTTATTTATGTTATTATACATCGTTATCGTATATTTCATATTTTGTTTAACTCATTAAATGTTTGTAACTTTCAGAGCATTGGCATTGCGACAATATATCAGCTTGCTCGGCCAGATTCCATAGCGACGTCCTCACAAAGTATGCAGGACATATGTCAGTCGACTCTTAATGTTGTTGGTGAGTATGCATGTGTCTAGTTACGAGAATTTGCTCGGGAGGACGAGAGAGACGATGAGACTCCAAAGCCTTATCGATATGCATCTACATCGACAGCACCTCCTCCTGCTCAGCACACATGAGGTACTTGATGATTTAGTACATATCCCTTTCCGATGTCGGAGTACGATCCATATATGTCCACAGGTAGTTTCTTCCATGAGGATGTAAGACAGTTCACATCTACAGAGGATACTACTGCACATTTTGAGTATGCTGCTGGATCGGACTATCCGATGCATCATGATTACTCGGGACATAGAGGAGGACAGTATATAGACGAGGGGTCGTCGCATCATGTATCTGCATCGCATGCATTTCCTAATGTACAGGATCTGACAGAGTATCAGGAATCGAGTGAGGTGGAGCCAGTACCTCGTTGACGGCAGCCTGTACGTAGGAAGAGACGACCACCATGTGGGACTTAGGATTTTTGTATTTTACTTTTTCATTGTTTGAACTTATTACACTGTATTCTCACATTTTATAATTATTATCGTCATATTTTTTTTAAAATAATATTTTTAATCGATATTTACAAAGTTGGCGTCAGACCAATTATATTTACAAATTTAGATGTTTTGGATTACATGACATATATGGATGAAAAAAAAATAATTAAAAAAATAATAGTCTTTTAAAAATTAAAAAATTTCATTAATTAGTAGAAAAAATATTAAAATTAATGAACATAATATTATGATATTATTTTAATGAATTATATTCTACAGCTAAAAGTAGGTCGGAGTAGCGATGGAGGGGCATCGGCCGTCGGGGCCTGACCGGGGGAGGGAGATGGAAACGAGAGAGAGACAGAGAGAGAAGAGACTGATAAAGAGAACGGAGACAGACCGAGAGAGGGAGACGGGACCGAAGACCGCGAAAAAAAAGAATTGGGTTCGGGTCGGTTCGGGACAGTTGGATCGGACTTCATTGCGAACCAGGATTGGCTCTTTCCCGGACTTATTTGCAGACCAAAATCGGGCCAGTCCGAGCTGAGCCAAAGGGATGCTAGGTGCCGGTCCGAAAACTAAATGGACAGCTTTATTTTAAGGCCTGAAGCCCGGCCAGATTTTTTTAAAAACTGGCCCAAAATCCGACCCGATTTCGGGGTGGCCCAGACCAGCTCCATCCCTGTAACCTTAAAACCCTAAATCCTAATAGGTAAATCCTAATTTCTTAAACCTAAAACCTAAACCCTTAAATCCTATTTTCTTTTATTAAATTAACAAACGTAACTCTTTATTAAATAAAAAATAAAATTAGGATTTCATATATTTTTTTAAAAAAAATTAATTTCAATTGAAATCGCGGATTGGACCTGTGTTTTCACGAAATCGCGGATTCGACCCGCATTTTCATGTTAAACCCGAATCCGATAACCATAAATTGTAGGTTCAATCTGCGTTTTCACTTTGAATTCGCAGGTTTAACCCGCATTTTTAAAAACTACATGGCCAATCCGCATTAAAATTGCGAGTTCAATCCATGATTTCGTACCAAATTCACGAATCCGACCTGCATTTTCACCCCGCACACACCCAAAGAGCCCTGCCACGTGTCCAAGCATTGATAACACATGACCAAATTCATCTAGATCTATAAATAAAATCCAGGCGTCGGTACTTTCATAAATAATTTTATATATATATATATTTTTTGGACAAAAACCCAGAATAAAGGTTCTCCGCCACCAACCTCACGAAGTTTTGCTGCTTAAGTTGTGACCGCAATACTGCTCAACAATTCTATTGGCGTGACATCAAACAACCATTATAAGTCGAAAATTTTCTGAAACAGAAATATACTTATTTTTTTATTTTTCTTTCCATTAACTACCGTTCAGCTAAATTGAAATATAACCAGATTGCAAATTTATTACTGCACTGGCCATACTAGTCCTTGGCTGTCAAATTTACTACTAAAATTTGTTCACATTTGGCAGATTGATCAGAGAATATGTAATAGCATGAAGAAAATTATTACAAGGGCATACATGGGAAGGTATACATGTTGCACATGCCTGCAAAGTGTTATTTCTGTAAAAATCTAATATCTAATGTATAACTTAATAAATTGGCAAAGCTGGACCTCTCAAGAGAATCTCCCTGATCATTACAGAAATCGCTACATTAAAAAAAAAAAAAAAAGAAAGAAAGAAAGAAAGAGAGAAAACAGAAATAAGAAATAAAAGGAAGATCCCTCGTAGGTACATGTTACGCCTAAGCAAGACGTGCTCGGTGCTACGTTCAGGCTTAAAATTCCGCGGCTTCCTTAATGAGAATCAGTTCTCTTAAAACTAAACATTTCTGTTCCAAGTCTAATTAGAACGATCCATTACTTGCTGCCACTAATTGGAAGGTATACACCCTCTGCCGCTGACCAGACATTATCAGGGCGCTTATCTCGAACACCGCAGACCTGCAAGAGTTCCAAAGCGATGTTGAGCAAAAGGGAAGCCTAAACTAAAATCCAGAAAGTTGCTGAAATGACAGTCTTCAAAATAATCTCTGTTTTCCTTTTGGATTAAAAATAAATGCAGATTTCAGTTGGAGAGCTTCTGCAGCGCCATACTGTTGGAGAGAATAGAGACAAGAACGATTCTCTTTTTACCTCTTGCTGCCCGCCAGCTATGCGAGTGTACTTCTTGTCATGACTGTGGAGGTAACCACCAGTATCAACATGTCGGAGCCTTATTCTCTGATCTTGCCTCCATGTTTTCCCACTACCCTCAATTTCAAGCCTGAAGAAACGTGTGACATGAATAATCGATAAGAGATATAGAGTCACATATTAGAAATTTTCGATATTGATATGCAAGTCTCACCGCCAAAAATCACCAGTATCTGACTCATTATCTCCACCATAACAGCTCACCTACAGACGATGGCAAATAAGTCATCAGAAATTTAAAAAATAAAATAAAATTCACAACTTTATACAAGAGAAAGCAAGGACTTTATATAACAAAAATGAAAATTGAGAAAGATGCACCCAAAAATGATACTACTACAAAAAAAATGGATCAAATAAAACTGGAATATGCGTGCGTGCCAACACTTCTCTTCCATGATGAAATTTGTTATGGCTTTCACCTCAGAATTGGCCAAACTGGACCTCGGCTTTAACCAAAATATGTAAGGGTCAGCCTTAGCCGACCTCATGCTGCCCGAGAATCTGGTCTTACTCTGGCTAGTCTCCCATTTTTGGCAAACTATCTCTTCATGAACATCCGAGCATTATATAAGGCAGCCTTAACTGATGTGGAACGAGACCAGCTATTCTAGATCCATGGACCCTCTAATAAGATCAACAAACAAAATTAAGCAAGTAATTAAAATAAAATGATAGCAAACTCCAAAAACAAGCAAGGACAGAACAAGGTAGATCTGATCATGACTAGGATGCAATCCAGAAAGTAGCCCAATCATCACACACAGTCAAGAATTTCAAAAGGTGAGCTATTGGTCATCAAGAAATGACCGTTAGATTAGGACTAGTTAACAATCAGGAGTTCCATACCAAGCAGAGTTTTCCCACTCAAACAACAAAATGAAATCCAATTTAGAAGCTGCTATACATCGTCTTGAAGCTAAATTAGATTTCCTAGATGCAAAGGTAGGTTCCTTATATGCAAAGGTAGGTTCTATAGATGCAACGGTTGGAACCTTAGAAAAAAAATGATTAAGTAACACAAACCATCCTATTAAGAACTCTCCAAGATGCATTGACCCTAGAGACCGACACAATTATCTAGGTTTTGAGAGAGATCACAATCAATCAACTTGACCTTATTGCTATCCAATTGATCAGGATGATCATATGCGAGAGGCCTATAGTCTATTCCCTTTAAGAACCACTGCAATTGTTGTATGACTACTAGATCAGGGGTCCCATACCAAGCAGAGTCTTCCCACTCAAACAACAAAATGGAATCCAATTTAGAAGCAGATATACATCGTCTTAAAGCTAAATTAGATTTTTTGGATGCAAAGGTAGGTTTTACAGATGCAAGGGTTGGAACCTTAGAAGAAAACGATTAAATACCACAAACCATCATATTAAAAACTCCTCTCCAAGATGCATTGATCCAAAAGATCGACACGATTATCTAGCTTTCGAGAGAGGTCGCAATCAAACAACTCGACCTTATTGCTATCCAATTGATCAGGATGATCATATGCGAGAGGTCTATAGTCTAAAGCAGGCCTATCAATCGATCCAGGATTATGAGAGTTCCCGAGGTTGCCAATCACTCAACGACCTGAGCCTTCTGGATCAAGGATTTTAGGCCTAAAACCTAGCATGAATCAAACTCCTACTAATCATTCCCCATTTGTGACATTGCCAACTAAGAAGATCAACGAAGGAAAAGGAGTCAATGGAGAGATTTTTCAAAGAATCAATTCCAAGATTCAAAGCTTTACGTGCGATGGACTAGACCATGTTGCTAGTCTCTTAAGAAAATCTGAAGGTGAAAGTCTTGAGAATGACCCTGAAAAAAAATCTATATCATGGACCCAAACTTAACTGACATCTTTGATAAATATGACAGTCTAGACTTAGACTACACCTGAGAAACAACTAGGAGTGGATAAATGTGTTGACCTAATCCAAAGTAAAGATTTGAGCAGGACTGCTATCTTTCATATTTTTATTAGTCAAGGCGATAAAATGTGCAGGGTTATCATTGATAGTGGTAGCTGCATCAATATCATCTCCACTGATGCCATATCGTGCTAGGATTTAGCACCTATGGACCATCCGAGTCCATATAATATGGCCCGGATAGGTATTTCATCTATCCCTAATAGGCATAGGTGCTTGTTGAACCACGTATACCCCAAAGAGTTTTATATCATGATCTAAGTCCTTATATTTTAGAGGAATTATTTGCTTCCAAAAAAATGTCCTGTATTCGGACCACGAGACCCTTAAGTTTCTCAATTCACAAAGGAAATTAAGTCCAAGACATGAAAAGTAGATTGAGTTTCTTTAGACTTACACCTTTGTAACAAAGCATAAAGCAAGCATAGACAACAAAGTTGCTGATGCACTTTCTCGTAGAGTAGATCTTTTATCGGCATGAATCAATGAATCAATTCAAGCTGATGCACTTTCTTGTAGAGTAGACTTTTTATCGGCAGAAAAAAAGAACAAATTCAGGCTGTTGATGCACTCTCTCGTAGAGTGAACCTCTTATCAGCAGTAAGTGTAAAAGTTACAGACTTTGAACAATTAAAAAAAGAGTATGATGAATGCCCAGACTTCAAAAATATTGTTACTTTCTTAAAGCAAGGACCATCTAGAAAGTTTAACGTGTATACCCTTCAGGATTTGTTCAATTCAAGCTGATGCACTTTCTTGTAGAGTAGACTTTATGTCCCACGGACTTTTGTGAGAGATTTTTTAATTTGGAAATATATATTGGAGGTTTATCTGGGAATTTTGGGAGGGACAAAACTATAGATACTCTAGAGGCCTAGTTTTATTGGCCTAATCTAAAACATGATGTAGCCCAAATTACTGCACGATGCCATACTTGGCTATGGCTGAACATTGTAAACTAAATATTGACTTGTACATCTCTCTACCTGTACCTAACTATCTAGGGCAAGATGTGAACATGGATTTTATTTTAGAATTGTCCCGAACAGCTAGGAAAAATGATTCTAATTGCATGGTAGTAGATAGGTTTTCAAAGATGGTCCATTTATTACCATCCCAAGACCTATGATGCCTCTAGAGTTGCTCGTCTATATTTTGATGAAATTGTTAGGCTGCACGGGTTGCCAAATCTATTGTCTAACAGGGATGTTCAATTCATTAGCTACTTTAGGAAAACTTTATAGCACTTAATGGGAACAAAATTAAAATTTTCATCTATCTATCACCCACAAATTGATGGCCAAACTGAAGTTGTAAATAATAGTTTAGGAAATTTACTTCAATATTTGGTAAGAGAGCATGTAAGGAACTGGAATTTACTTTTACCTAGAGCAGAGTTTGTATATAACAGTTCCGTAAATAAGTCTATTGGTATGAGTTCTTTTAAGGTTATGCATAATTATCGTCCTAGGAAACTAATAGACTTGATCTCGTTGCTTGTGCATGCTAGGATTTCAGAGTCAACATCATCCTTTGAAGAGCATGTTAGAAGTCTGCATAAAGAGTCAGTGATAAAATTAATATAAGTAATCAAATGTATAAAAGATTTACAGATTCTCACCGGCGAGTTAAAAGATTTTGCTAAGGATGATTATGTCATGATTAGGATCAAACCTGAATGGTTTCCACTAGGAACCGTTCGAAAGCTACATGTCCGAGAAGCAAGTCCATTCAAGATTTTAAAGCAAGTTGGATCTAATGTGTATGTTATTAATCTATCACCTGGCTATGGGATTAATTCAACTTTTAATAAATTGGATCTAACTAAATATAAAGAGCCAGCATTGATACATAGTGATCCATTTGAGCATATACCTTTCTTTGAGAGTGACCCTCTCTTGAGTGCTTACAAGCCCAATTAAGCAAAAAGTATGATGAGATCGATCATATCCTAGATGAGCAGATTAAGTCCACCTGGGGTTGAGACTCCCTTTGCTATTTAGTTCGCTGATGAGGCAGGCTGAAGTCAGAGGATTCCTGGATTACTTGAGAGGATTGAGCACTTCCAGGATAGTTTGGAGCTTGACTCGATGAAGTCAAGTCTTCTCCATCCCAGGAAAAATTGATGACATCATCCCAACACTACTTTTGTACAGACCCAACACTATTTTCGATGTAGATGGATGAATTTTTAATTTTTATATATTGTACCTAGGTATATTTATGAGTGTATGGGGAATGGGTATATTTCTTTTATTCTAGCTTATGCACAACTTTTAAAGTATGAGCTAGTTAAATGGTTAACCTAGTAGTTAGTCTGCTAGATGGTTGTTAGGGGGTTAGGGAAAAACAAAGAATATAAAATAGATTACCGTAACGAGACAGAACAAAGCTGATATAATTGAATTCGAGAGTTTTCTTCCTTTCCTGTGTTTTCTTCCTCTTCCCCTCCCGACTCCTTCCTCTCCTCCTGGCTATTTTTTCCCTTCTCTTCTCCTCCTTCCTATTGCTTCTACTCACTGCTACTTCTAATTCTACAAGCTCCTGTAATCCAATTCAAAACCTCTTGACTCAGCTGATCCGAGCCGTCTCCCACCATTGCGCTACCACTACCTCTCTAGCATATCCGGCCCCTCCACCCATCCTCCTCCCTCCGCCACCCTCACCAACAAGCGAAAACCCCTGCGCCACCCTCTCCTCAGTAGGACTGAAAACCTTACCCACCTCGGCAGATCGATAGCCCAACCGTGAGCTCCTCCCTGCTCACCACCAATCGCTGACCCTATCTGCTGCCACCCCAATCCCACCGGAAGCCCCTCCCCACATCCAGCATCTCTGTCACAACCGACAACTCCTGAATGGCCGAACCCTCTTCCTCCTCCATCTCTCATCCCATTTCTGCCCAATCCAGTGCCGCCCATGCCTCCTCCATCCTCCCAGCACCGACGAGCCCTTCCACCATCTCCTCATTACCATAGCGTACCTCCTGCCATCAATTGACATCCCATTGCCACGGTTTTTCCCAGTTCCCCACCATCCGACACCCTAACAACTGCGACCCTAGATCCACTCGATGCCTCCTACTGGATCTCCCCCCTACTAACTGCCAGTAGCTGACGACCACCGCCGCCTGCAACAGCCAATGTCGTCGAACTCCTCTGAGCGCTCACCTAGGCCAAGCTCACCAACATCACGCACGTGGAGAACGACTGCACCGCCACCTCGTTGCTGACTGTTCCATCGGTGTCCCCTCCCTGCCATCCTCCGAAGTGACTAATGCTGCCTTGCCAGTCTCCTTCACCAAAGCCCCCTCCCCTGTCAAGCTTTTTTGTCCTTCAAGGAGTACCCTGCATCCTCCAAGACGTACTGCACGAACATGAAAGCATTCCCCTCACACGTTCATGAAAGCAATTCCCCTGCCCACCGCCAACTTCTATGATTTTGGGCTTATTGGGCTAATTTAGAGTTATTTTACTTGGAATTGGCTTATGCCTGTGTTGTAGCTATTTGTTATGGCTTTCACCTTGGCCTCGACCGAATTAGACCTCGGCTTTAACCAGGTATGTAAGGGTCGACCCTAGCCAACCTCATGCTGCCCGAGGATCTGGTCTTACTCTGGCAAGTCTCCCATTTTTGGCAAGCTATCTCTCAATGAACATTCAAGCATTATATAAGGCGGCCTTAACTTCGTAGATTTCGTTGAACTGCCAACCAATTCCGCATCACAAATGCATATGCGATTCTTGCCAGCACGATCCTCATGCATTTTCCGGAAATGGCCGATGGCCATGGCATGCCTCACCAAGACTCCTTCACTATAAATAAGGTAAGAAGGGGACCCTAAGGTAAGTCTATTGAATCCAAAAAAATGCTTTTCTACTCCACCTCGGTTCTCTCTCTCTCTCCCTGTTCTCTAAATCCCAACTGGCTTCAGCATCAAAGGCTTCCCACCAGAAAACCTCCTGCTAAAAACTTTTTTGTAAATCTCAGCTCTAACACCTCAAAGGCAGCAACACCTTCTTCACCTCATCTATTCCTAGGCTACCTTCACCTCGTATTTTTTTGAGGATCCCAAAGGCATCACCTCATCCTTTTCCAAGGACTGCATCATCAACGTCCACATTCCGATCTTTTGAAGACCTCCGAATCCACCTCATCATTTTCCGTGAACAACTAGCCCAACCTCAATGCTAACCTGGGTTTCGGCAGCAACAAAATTGTCAAACAAACCCTTGGAAAATGTTCCGGGACAATTAAACATCAGTCTCTTGATGGTCCACAAAAAAAACCTTTACAGCATTTATTCATTTGAACTCTCCAAAAGACTCTGCTCAAGTTTCATATAGATAGGTGTTTTAGGTGCAGTAAACTTCTGGGCTTTTGATGCCCTATTTGCACTCTATGAAAAAGCGTCTGCCCTTAGGAGACAGTTTCTTTGTTGCATGCCCCCCACACTAGCTGCATCAACATGCCAATGCTTCCATGACACTGAATTGTGTTTTGCTGCAGGCTCCAAGAGTATCCACCTGCCACCGGCCCCATACCCATCAGCAAAAACCACCATGGCCCTCCCCAAATAATAGTAGTAATAAACAAGAACAATACTTAGAAAAACAATAAAAAAAGTAGACCGGCCTGATTCTGAAGTACCATCAAATATCCCGTTGTTTCTCATACAGTGGAGTTCCTGCGAGCATCAATCCTCCATGTTCAACAAGGCAAGATAACCAAATAGAAAGGTATATTTGATATGTGATATAGAAAAACATGCACATCAAGCTGAGTCACCCATTGCCCACCCTAACCAACTAACATTCTAGGCATGCTCGATTAATATATTGACAAGGTTGCCTGAACTTGCACCTGCCATTTTCTGGCCTGACTAGCAGTGGAGGAAAAAGGTGGTAGAATAAGGTAATATTCCCCCTGGTTTAGGTCAACCAAACCCCAATAACTTGCAGTTCAGATCCTAAGCTAATTGAAATGGTAGGAGTGGCATATGTTATAAAAGTTTCATAAGCTGGGGTTTGCTTGAATCTAAAACTTAACAGGAAAACATAACAGAACTTTGCACCATGAATTATGATGATTACATTAAGATGCTTACGTTCTATACTAATAATAATGTTTGTCATCATCGCAAGTCATTCTGAAACTTACAAACTTATAATAAGTTTCAAGTATAATTAATCTTCTCCAACCAATAATTTCCTTCCATCAAAAGCATTAGTTACCAGGAGTACATTATACATTCAAAAACACGACTTCATTATATTAAAAAGTATGGCTTTTACCTTGTGCATGATTTCTGATATCATACTTTTCTACTGTACAAATGCCCCGGTAAAGCACCCTTACATCTTTACCATGACTTAAGCAAAAACAACAAAGTTCAACCATGTTGCCTCCTATAGAAACAAAATGATACCTACTAACCAATTGAATTGACGAAATGACAAAACTATATATCATAGCTGCATAATACAAAAGTGAAATTCAAATCCCTACTAACCTCCAAGTTGCCAGATATTGGGGAAGCATGCAAGTGGCTATGTAGCCACCTTCGAGTCCTCATATGTTGAAACCTGATAATGGTTCCACTTTGAATGACATCACCTTGTTTGGCAGCCGAATCAGGCATAGGCCTTACAATCTGCAAAGTTTAATCATTTTTTGGGAAAATAGAAAGATGTCAATAGATCAAACTGAGCCAAAAAAATTCAACAGTTCACACAACCTGTTGAATGACTAAAGGCCACACAGACATTAAATAAATTAGACATTAAGAGTTGCTCCTTTTCTAGTGAGTCAAGAGCTAGCCTCAGAAGTCAGTATTTTCTTAAAGAAAAAAAGCTCAAAGGAGGAAATGACCTCAGGGTCAATCCCCAAGAACCAAAAGAAGAATTTTTTTGTAATGTTCTTTATATCCTACAATAATATATAAAAAAATCTGAACATAAAAATTTTGGCATATGAGAAACTAAAAGATCAACATGCTATAAAAATGCTTCTAACGTACAAGTAAATTGCAATAATAGGTTAGTTTGCTAAATATTTAGAAAGTCAAACTGAGAAAAGATATTTCAGAATGAATAGTTCTAATTGATGGCTTTAGTCCGAGTTTAAAGCCAACACATGGTTGTTAATAGGTCAACATAAAACAAAAGAATCATTCTGTCCTTTTTTCACAAGATAATCAATGCTGTGTAAATAGTCAGTTTGATGATAACATGGGAGTACATGAGGTTGTAAAGAACATGATTTCAAATCCTGGTGGGATGCATCCCATTCCACAAAAAAATCATGATGGCCCTGTCCCACAAGATTTAAAACCTTTGTAACTAATCATTATGCAATTTTTTTTTTTGTTGCATCTTGTACTAGCACTATTTTCTACTTTCATGTGATTGATGCAACAACTTAAAGGAGATTGTGAATCACATCATGGTTGAACATCAATCAACAAGCTACACCTGGAATATAATATATGAAAGTCTTTATATTTGCATGAATCTCAGCTCCTCACCGAGTTGATAGATCTCCTGTCTGCTCTAAACTTACCAAAGAGACAGCAAGGAGTGCTCCGTTATGCTGGGTGGAACCTCGAAAAGCTAGGCATGAATGACTTTCTCAACACAATGTGCAGTCAGGCAATGTATAGTTATCTTGGCCAACCAACTAGCTAATGAGTACCACAAGCCAAGAGGGAAACAACCTACACCATTACTGCTACGGATTACAGTACCAATGGCTCCCCAAGATCCTCCAATTCTTTCACCATTTTAATCAGCTGGTTACCCCCATCCCTTAGAATGGTTAATTTCAACTATTATGGCTTTCTAAGACCCTTTTGCTGATGCAAACTTTACAAAAAATGATTGCCTAGGTAGAATGTTGTATGCTGATGGTCATCATCATATCCAATGCATAGTGCCAATTGCATAACTAAGGGCAGCTTGGGAATCACTAACAGCAAGAACATGTGTTGTGCCACCGTGTTCATGCATGGACCTAATGACACTAGTGAGGAAGCTCTCTACCAAGTTTCACAAAAATCCGATATCGTTTGGACAGCCAAATATTAAGTCCTAGCTCGCTGTGCGTCAAGAATCCTGCTGCAGCGACCCAGTTCATATCTCCGCGATTCATTAGACCTCAAACATGCTTTCAGATCTCAAACTCCACCCCCAAACACCGTAAAAACCAGGGCTAGGGATATAATACCTTAAAGCATGAAGATCTGGACCGAAAACATGGATGAGAAGTCCTAATTTGACAGGGACTCCTTGGCAGCATCTCTTGCAGCAGCCTTGATGCCCAGGAGCTTTCAAATTTGTCCAAAAATGCCCTACAAACCTTCTAGATCTATTCTAAATCTGAAAAACCTTGTTTGAGACCTTAAACCAGAATGGAATAAGCCCTCCAAGTCTCTTGGTTGAACTCCAAACAAGTAGAACAAAGGACGGCTCCAAATCCTAGGGCGCTAGGGATTCCTAGTTTGACTAGGAATCTTAGCGCTAGCCTTTATCTCTTGTTCAATGCCTCCCACACCTTTAGGATGTGTTCCAAACTTGATCCACCTCCTGTTAGGACCTTGAATCAATGAGGAAACAACCAAGAACATCTTAGATCGATTGGAAATAGAAAAAAAGAAGGAATGGCATCAAGATCTTCTTAGATGCTAGTCTTCATGCTGCGCGCCCCTTCGAGGAAAAGAGAGGGCGTGCGTGAAGCCTCCTTCCACTACCTTACCCTTGCTCCTTAGGTGGCATGCAATACCAAAGAGAGGGGAGAAGAGATAGGAAGGAGAGAATTCTATTATTCCTTCAAGTTAGGTTTACATACCCCTTTATAGACCAAAGGGTTCTCTTAATCCAACTAGAACTAGAAACACAACCCTAAACCTAACTCTATTTCTTTCAAGACTAATCTAATTAGGAGAGCACTCATCCAAGTCCATGTACATCCATGAGTTGACCCACTCTCACACCCACTTGGATCCAAACCCGATCCAACATGGTTAGCCTCCTTAAAATCCAAAATTCCAGACCTCGAATCTATAGAGGGCTGAACCTTTATCCTAAGACCAAACCCGTTCCTAGTCCTAGGATCCAAACTAATCCTAAAATCCTGGAGCCATCACCACAACTCCTCTCCTGGTCTTCCAAGACTTGGGAGGACCACACCTATGTCAATAATCTCCACCTTGATGCTTACAAGCCTTGGACATTCCGTGCAATTCGTCTGCACTATCATGCTATCGCCTTGCTGCCACTGTGCACCCTGATAGTTTTCTATGCAAACTCCAATGCCAATGCCAATCCCTTCAACCCTGGGGGCCTCTAAGATGACTATCTCCACTTGAGCTGAAGATCCTTGCTTGTGTCCGGACACCCTCCTGTGTCATGCTAATGTTTTCCTCTTCTGTATCTGTACCAGCCATCGATTCAGCTTCACCTGGAGGAAATGCAACTCACCTGTCCTAGCTCGAACCTACTTATCTCTCTCCAGGCTCGTCTCAGCCTCCTTATAGATATATGGATCCTCTTTCACTACAACCAAACTATCTGACATGGTCTTTCCAGAGTTGCACCTCTTCTGTGCTCGCATATCCCGCATCGACCCGTGTAGTGCATCACCAATGCTGGTGCTAGAATCAATGCTTTCCCCTGCACCTCCCGGCTCTAAACCTATGCCCAACCTCCCTCCAACTATGGAGACACACCTCTGGCCGCTGCTCCATCTGAATGACGACTCCTAGTGCCCCTACAAAAGAAAAAAATAAAATCAAGGTTAGCTGTCCAAAGCCATCCTGCTAGGCCTCCTACTGTGCCTCCACCATCGCTGCTCTCGTTTCAGATCCTCCGCACTCCACAGACCTCTCCAAAATTTTCAAAAGGATCTCCTCTGAATCAGCAGCAACACTTTGGACATAAGCCATCTCCATCATCCTAAGACTCCGCAAATCCTGCTCTGGTCAAACCGCTGAAGGTACCCCAACTACTTCCCTACATTCCTGTATCCACGGACCATATAGTTGCTTCTTTAGCTCCACCTTGATCACGATCCCTTGGATGACCTCTCCTCCAGCATGCCATATACTCCTCATTCATCAAAGTATCTCTTGCAACCCAACTTCACTAGAGAACTCTGCTACAAATCTATCATACACTTTGGCCTTTCCTCCAAGATCGGATCAATCGAAATTGGACTTGAAAGCCTGCCACTACCTTCCACCCTGGAAAGCTTCCCTTTCCGTTAAGCCTCTCAACCTTCACCTTCAACTTGCTACTCTTGGTTGTCCAAACCATAATAAAAAAAAGGTAGATTGGAAGCATATCGTGAAATAAGTGCAGATTTCAGCACTCTTGAATAGAATCGCAACAGCGTTCTTCCTCCCTTCTTGGATGCATCTCCCTACTTCCCGCCCTCAAAACCTAACCTCCGCGGACTCCTTTCCTTGCGTCCTACCTAGGCTAGGAGTCTCACCAGATTTTGAAAACCTAGGACCAGCAGAGAGACCCAAGAATGGCCAGCAGTACAAATTCTATTTTGAACAAAATTTCTGCAACACCATGTTCCTCCCTTCCATGCTCACCTGTCTCAGATACCAATTGTT
>CM038047.1:5382500-5415000 GCA_021397845.1 Areca catechu | reverse complement strand
CCTCAGTTGGAGAGGAGCGTTCTTGGGGTACAATTCATGATGATAAGGAGCCATATGCATCCAACAGAAGACAACCAGAACAATTAAATAGGCAGGACCAACTGAGCTCTGAGTTTTCTTCAAGAGTTCAAGCATCTTCCACCCAAGGGGTAATTAGTAATGTCTTAATTTTTCTTATGATTGCTTTGACCATTCTTTTATTTTCCTTTCAAACCCCCCTCCCCAAAAATGGTGGGGGTGGCCTAGTTTGTTGCTTTGTATTATGTGTAAGCTCGTCTTCTTGGTTCTCCATGATGGACGTAGAAATTCAACTATGTACAGAATTATAAAGCCAAACCCAATGGGATAAGACTTGTTCATTTCTGACTAGTGTAGCTATAAATCACTTCAACCAACCTGTTTTGATTCACGTGCCTTCACACCTTATTTCAAGCTTTATCACTTAGAAACTTGATGTTCTCATGTCATGCCCATGGAGACTTTTTCACTGCTTCATTCAAGTTGATATGATTATATGGCTTTGCTAGCTTTGTTTTGCACCTATTTGTTTCAAATGAGTGTATAACTTTTTTCTTGTAAATATAGGAGACAACCAGCTCTTGGACAAAAAAATGCGCATTCTTAATCTAGTAATCTTGGACAATTTTTGATGAACTGTCACTAAACTAAAAAGGAAAGAAGAGAAAAAACTGTTCATTCTGCTGGTTGAATGTTTTAGCCTTGTACTTATGATTCTTCCAGTTGGAAGTAAATCTATTCATTCTGCCAGTTGAATGTTTTGTGCTGTTCATATGTTTCTTCCAGTTGGAAATAGGTCAGTTATTGTTTTATTTTAAATCTTGGTATGAGGTTTCAGTTGGAATGCTGAAGAAAAATATCATGGTGTTTTGATTCATAGGAAATAATATTATTAAACCTTTTGAATCATTTGAGCTACCAGCACAGATTCTGTTTGCATGAAAGAAAACATGCAGAAAATATGTACACAGCTTCAAAGGACTGATCAAGACCGATTTGCTTTAAACAGTTCACTCTTCATTTGAAGGTCTGAAACAACTTGCATACTATTGATATCGAGTAGCAACAACTTTGTTCATTCATACAACTAGTGTATGCATGGGCAGACACATCTTAGATCCATTTTCAGCAGCCTAGATGTACTCCTCTGTCCATCTTACACATAATATATCATTGTGATAAATTATATCCGATCATTGGCATCCAGACTTTTTTATGAGACATTTTTTCACTTAATAAATCAGAAACATTCAGCATAGTATAGTTGTTGAAAAAAAAAAAAATACAGAACAAAGATATAATGCTTTATCATCCTTTTGTATCATTTTATTATTCTGTGGATCTTCTAACCTTGTATTATTTATGGGCTGTAACTAATTTGATCCATTTATAAACCAATTTGTTTGGGTTATATATCAATTAAAACTTCCATTAGAATTGGGCATTTAATTTGGTAAAGATGGGAGATATATTTTGGAAGAAGTCTTCTTGTTCTGGATGATCTTAATAAAATAAGGAGATGCAAAAACGATAGTCCAGGGGACTTTGACCTTTACTATCTGTGGAAAATCAACATCTCTATATTTCTATCACAAATCTAAGATGGAAGCAACAAATATTGTACATATAAGATTGATGTGCATCATTGATCTATTACCAACACAAAAGTTACTTTCTTGTGCTTAGATGGAAATTGGAATCTATTTATGGGAAAGCATTTAACTTCTTCATATTACCAAGTTTGTTGAGTGGCTTGATTAGTCAGAGAGAGCTGTTTACATGCCTTGTGTTCTGCTACACTTTAATTTGATATTCTTTTAGTCAATATTATATCGAGATATTCCTAATTGCAACTTAGGTTAATAGTTGTTTGTTATGTGAAGTAACTTTTTAAAAGAGGACAGACATAAAAATTCTGACCATGTCCTAGAAACTTAAATCCGACATACTTTATATTGCTCTGCAGAACTGCCAACCATTTCCAAAATTGTTTTCAGCTGTGTGGGTATTTCAGTGTTTAGTTTTACATAAGTTGAACTCCGAAGTGCTTAAAAAAAAAATCTAAGGTGCTTGATAATATGATTTTCTTTTATATTGTGGGAAGTTTTCAGTGTTTAATATTGTGGGAAGTTTTGGAGACATTCACAAAAGTTTTTTTATTTTGCATAATATGATTTTCATTTTCATATATTTTGATGTTGGGAGTCTGTTGCGGTCTTCTTTTTTTTTTTTAATGTCAAGATTCTAAAAGTAAAATAATATAATACAAAGAACACTGTCATAATGTGATTTATATCAGTATTGTTATGGGTAATATAACAATATTTTTTAAAAGAAAAAAAATCAATTGTTAAGTCTTGCCACCATTCTACTTTAAGAATGATTATCATTCTTTATTCAATTTTGTTCTACAAGCTTTATTATTATGTTAAAGTATTTTAATAATTGCTTAGTCATGCTATTTATACTTGCTTTTAGTTTTTCCCTATGTAAGTATGTCTTCTATCCAAGTTACTTGTACATAAACATTGATCTGTAATCTGACTTCAACTTGTAGTCAGCTGTGGCATAGAAATTATATGATGGGGTTGTAATCTGGAATTCTGTTTGTTTTTAATGCATGAATGTTTTTACTTGTGACCATCAAATGGCTTTACCACCTTTTGCCACCTTAAAGTATTTTTCTTCTTTTTTTTTTTTTGGTGAAATATGTAATCTAACTTGCTGTGACCAGCATTTTTGTGTACAAGTAACTTGCTGTGACCTGCAAGTTACTTGTACAAAATCATTGATCTGTAATCTGACTTCAGCTGGTAGTCATCTGTGGCATAGAAATTATACGATGAGGTTGGCATCTGGAATTCTGTTTGTTTTTAATGCATGAAAGCTTTTACCTGTGACCAGCAAATGGCTTTACATCCTTTTGCCACCTTAAAGCCTTTTTGTTCTAAATCTTTTTTTTTGTGAAATATGTGTCATGACCAAATTATACATTTTGTTTTTTTTAGTTTGTGTTCTTAAATCTTTAATTTTTCTCTGACATGTAATGTTGTTGTAATGATTTAACAGGCAGGACCTGCTCCTGCGCTAGTCAAGGCTGAAGTGCCATGGTCTGCCCGAAGAGGCAATCTCTCTGAGAAAGAACGGGTTCTGAAAACAGTGAAGGGGTAATGAAAATGAATGCTTAGTTTAGCCTGCTGGGAAATATTTATATGCTTTTAGTCCCTGGAAAAGCGGATAGATATTAGCATTATTAGTTACCCCGAAATTATTCTCTTACCATTTGCATCTTCGTTTTGCTGTCCTTTATTTAATTGCTGTTGTACTATGCAATGGCACCACTCTGAATCAAACTAATACATATATTATCTATTTATTTATATGCAGTATACTAAACAAATTGACACCGGAGAAATTTGATGTTCTCAAGGGTCAACTGATTGATGCAAGAATCACCACACCTGATATTCTAAAGGTAGCAATATGTTTTTGTACAATTCGAGAGCCTTTTCTGATAAAAAATGTGATATGATATGTTGGGTTCCAGACTTCCATTTGCAAAATTTGTCTGTTTAACAAACTGATGTTGCAGGGTGTCATCATGCTTATATTTGACAAAGCAGTTTTGGAACCTACCTTTTGTCCCATGTATGCTCAACTGTGTTTTGATCTAAATGAAAAGCTTCCGCCATTTCCTCCAGAAAAACCTGGTGGAAAGGAGGTCACGTTCAAGCGGATACTCTTAAACAATTGTCAGGAGGCCTTTGAAGGTGCTGACAATCTGAGGGCTGAGGTTAGAAAGTTGACTGGCCCGGATCAAGAAATGGAACGTAGAGACAAAGAAAGACTAGTGAAGCTTCGTACACTTGGGAACATTCGCCTGATTGGGGAGCTTTTAAAGCAAAAAATGGTGCCGGAGAAAATAGTTCATCATATTGTTCAGGTTTTTATATGTTTTCCTTCTCCCATTATCGATTCTTTCTAACATCTGAAGACATTTTACTTTGATAAAAATGCTTAATACAGCTAGTGCAAACAGGAGCTAATGGGACATGATGGTAAGACATGTCCTGCTGAGGAAAATGTTGAGGCGATCTGTCAGTTTTTCAATACCATTGGTAAGCAGCTGGATGAGAGCCCAAAGTCTCGTCGTTTTAATGATGCCTATTTCAACCGGCTGAAGGAGCTGATGACAAATCCCCAGCTTGCACCAAGGTTGAGGTTCATGGTTCGCAATGTTCTTGATCTGCGTTCCAACAACTGGGTTCCCCGACGTGAAGAGGTTAGCTTTCCAAATCCATTGATTTCAGCAAAACTATCTTTTGTGAATTTAGACAGTATTGAAATTAAAATACAAAAGAAAGATGATGTATTTCACCAGGAAAGAGTATGCAACATCTTGGGTATACTTTTATTGATTTCCGAGAAGTTTCAATAAAGTAATGAACATGATGTCACATTTCAGAGCAAAAATGGTCGTGTGATGTAAAAGACAATTACAAAATGTTTGGTTTTCTGACTGATTTAGTTTGCAGTGCTGATTGAAAGTATGTCTAGTTCTGACTGTCTTCTTGGATTGTCTTGGCTTCCTTCTGGTTTTGCAGGTGACAGCCAAGACCATATCTGAAATTCACACCGAGGCAGAAAAGAATCTTGGATTGCGTCCAGGAGCAACTGCAAACATGAGAAATGGCCGCAGTGGAAGTGCTCTTGGAGGCCTAAGTCCTGGAGTCTTCCCTATTAGCCGACCTGCTACTGGGGGTATGATGCCTGGAATGCCTGGAACAAGAAGGATGCCTGGAATGCCAGGGTTAGATACTGATAACTGGGAAGTTCCACGTTCCAAATCCATGTCTAAAGGTGATGTGTTTCACAGCCAGAGTTCCTTGGTTGGCAAGCCGTCACCCATCAATTCCAGGTTCCTTCCCCAGGGTAGTGCGAGCCTGATGACTGGTAAGGCTAGTGCATTGTTGCAGGGTGGTGGTGCTGGGCTGCCATCCCATCCACCAAACCCTGTTTCGAGTGAGGTTGACACACCGGTTCAAAATTTAGGGCCATCTAAGCCTCTCGGTGCAGTGCCTCCTGTGGCTTCTCCTGTAACCGAGAAGATGATTGGTGCTCCAAAATTTAACCCCGATGAGCTGCACAAGAAAACGGTTGCTCTTCTGGAGTACTTCCATGTCCTCATACTTGATGAAGCATTGCAGTGTGTTGAGGAGTTGAAGAGTCCTGGATACCATTCCGAGGTTGTTAAAGAAGCCATCAATCTTGCTCTAGACAAGGGCCCAAATTGCATTGACCCGGTTGTCAGGCTCCTAAAGTTCTTATTTGTCAAGAAGGTTATTACGCCAAATGACTTGGGAACTGGGTGCTTGCTTTATGGATCGATGCTGGATGACATAGGTATAGACCTGCCAAAAGCACCTGCTTATTTTGGTGAGGTCATTGGAGAGCTGATTTTGGCTGGTGGATTGGGTTTCAAATTTGTCGAGGGGATCTTGAAGAAACTGGAAGATTCCAGGCTCCAGTCAGCGATGTTTGAAGCAGTGATGAAACGTATAGAAGCAAAACCATCCGGTCAGGCGGTATTAGGTTCACAGGCAGCATACATCACTGCCTGCAAGAATATTCTCTCCTGATTGGTAGCAGTGGTAGCTTCTGTAATTGTGGTTAAACAGATACTCCCTTTATTTCTTTCTCTTTTTTTTCTCCCCTTCTTTTGCCCCCACGAGGTGAGCAAGTAGCGTCACAATGTTAATAGGTGGTGATTTGAGGAACAAGAAATCTTCTTGAGTTGTATATTTTTTGCGAGTCACGTGAGTGTTTATTATTTGTTTCGAGATGAGGGGAAAAAGGTGCCATGAATTTGTTCTCGAGCCACAGCTTAATTTTGCTTGAAGATTAAGATATAACAGGGCTTAAAACATTCGATGCTTTATGGTATTTAATTTTAGTTCTTTGTCATGTCGCTTTAGGTTCCTCTTGCCTGATTGGTGTGGCCATCATAGTGGGTATCCTGTTTACATGTTTGATGTTTGCCAAGAATCTCGCTGGAGTCTAGATTTCAAATCCATTTCCCCATTCCATTTTTCTCTAATCGTCAGGGATCTTGCACTCGAGGAAGTACCAGCTGGTTTTCCCTTGTTAATTAACATTGGTTATTTGCTTCTGGCTTCTCATTATTAAATAAGATAACTGATTTTTGCTGGCCTGTCTCATGGCTTCTAGTATATGGCATTCTCATGCTTTTGTTGTTGCCAGGTGAGGTTGAGGCACTTCAATGTTCCTCTCATCTAAAACGTAATGGGGTGTCAGATCATTGATCGACTCCAGCGTTCAACCTTTGCGTTTATTCGTTACCTTTGGTGAAATTCCTTCAAGGTCCACCCATCGACATCTTTCAATGGGGGCTCAAGTAGATAGAGCTGCAGGATACCATAACGACATGCATTACGTATGGTGCTGCTATATGTAGATAATTTCATCTCTTACCTCTCATCAGTGGTAAGAGATCTCCAATCAAACCTTTTCAAGGGCATGATTAAGTGCATCAGGGGACCTACGACGCCCCTGCCAGGATCTTATACTTCTTTTTTTCTGTGGGGGGTAGATGGAAATATTAGTATCATTTCTTAGAAAGTAAGAGGCATTGAGAATGGGATGTCATTGTCAGCACATCAGGTGCATGCTTGAAATTGGGCCAGAGAGTTTGAGAACAAGTTCTCCTGTGCTTTATTTAGTGCCTGTACCATCTATAACAATGCGAGATGCCACTCGGGAGCACTCGGAACGTAGCACGTTCTTGGTCCAATCTTTGGCATCAGGGATGCTCTTGTTGGGAAGCCAAGAACCTAAGTCTACCCTGTTTTAGTGCTTCCATGGTAGATTTCTAGTTCGACTCCTCTCCAACGTACAAGTGCGACTTGTAAACTACCATTAGTTGGCTTGAGATCAGGCATCATGTTAATATTTATTTAGATATATATAATTAAGTGATCAAATTGAATCCTTTATATATATATATATATATACATATATATTGGGTGCATTAACTTGCATATACGATCATCTAAATGTGACAATAGCCAGACAAGCAGTTACTTCTGTTGATAAGCGAATCTATGTATTTGTGAATAAGTGGATGATTTGTTAAGGTTCTTCTTGTCGAAAAAAGTTGCAAGAATCCTCTTTTAGGCATCTTTTCTAACAAGCCATGAGAGAAAATAAGATATCTAACTGATGCGATACCAAACCTTAACGTCTTTTTAGGTTTGCATGGACCTTCAGTGGATCACCGAGCGCATGGATATCTAAATTACTCTCTTCTAGAGAACCTGAAGGGACTGCACCGATTTGAGGTTTGATCCAAATTCGTTTTGCTTTCACCACTACTGACAAAAGCTGAGTGGAGCTTCTCCATCTGTAAGCAAAAAATGACATTGAATTCTTATTTGCAACCATCTTATTGTGATCACTGATCAATCAGTCTCAGACCCCCACAGCATCTATTCCTCAGATCATGCCTGGCGGGATACGATGCCTTCACACACATATATATATATAGTATCTAAGTTTCATGACCGAACTTGTAGCTCTTATCCAGTCACACGTATTAGATGGAGACCACAATACTCTCATGGCTTCTCCTAGCCCTACTATTCCAATCTCACTGGTGTTCAGCCATCGAAAAGGTTCTCTCAAAAGAGAATAATGGATTTCATCAACTGCCACAACTACAAGCGCTTCAAGGTCAGATGCCTCGAACTCTCATGAAAGAAGAAATTAATATTGCTTGCCATTCCACTAGCAAAAAAATTTATATACTTCCCTTATATGCTCGACTTTCCTTTTCTTTTGCCTTTGCTCTGGTAATTGATAAGTATGTCATTTGTCCAACTACAATGATGTGCTTGCAGGCATGAATAACAGCGCCGAGTTTAGCAAAGACAGGAGATGGGGAGAGAGTGAAGAGTTGGATGCTCAGAGGAAGGTGAACCACAAAGGAGAGGGTGGTGGTGCAGCTGGTGGAGGAGGAGGTGAACCTGAGAAAGGACACGGTGGCGGAAGTTCCGATGTTTCTCGTAGGCCACGATCTGGCCATCCCAGTGCTGCGTCGCGGTTGCAATTGCTATACACTTCCCACCTGTACACCATCCTTAATATTTGTTCGATCCTTGTGCCCCTTTTCTTCTATTGATCTCTCGGGCCGGGGTTCCATCCATTTATCAATCATCAGGAGCGTGGTCTACTAAAGTGCAGTCTATAATAATGACTGGTGTTTAATTACAATCTACAGCAATATTGATTATCTTATGTTTCTATTTTTTCACTAAACATCATCACATCCACACTAAATTCCATATTTCTCATTGTTCCAAATCTATAGAACTGGTGTTACTATTATAACGTTTAAGAAGGAGATGAGTAGCTTGGAGGTGTACAACTTCGCATAACATCCACGCTACTTTTACTCGTCAAAATAAAAAAGAATAGCATATAACCCACGCAATGCATGGAATATATCTTTCATTTTAAAAAAAATATATCATATTTAAATTATTATTTTTTTATTAATAATTAATTTTATTCTTTTTTATTAAAATATTATTTTATTAATGCATTATTATATTATTAAATATTATTAATATTTAAAATATCATAAATAATAAATTTATTTTTTAAAAAAATATTTTAATTTTATTGAAATATTATTTATAGTTTCAGTATTAAATATTATTTATTTTTAAAATTATTTTTATTTAAATATTTTTGTCAAAATATTTTAAGTCAGATTTTTTTAATACCAAAGAGAGTTTTTTGTTAATGGTAATCTCATAATTCTACTAGCTTGCATTAAATTATGGATCGACTTCTCTCTTTCCATCCCCTTATTCTTGGAATAGAGATGGTCTCTTAAATACTATAAAATTCATATATACACGACAGATGGAGACTCAACTATATATATATATATATATAGAGGTGGACTTGATAACATTTTAATAGATTTGAAGTTAAATTTGTTCAAGTCATTCGATCGTTTGATTTATACAAATTTTTACATAATAAAAATAAAAAGTTAATGGTATATTAGTGGTATAAAAAATATAAATAAAAATATTTCAGAATAAATACAAACTTTTTTACTTGATTAATGGTGTATAATAGTTGCTAGTGGATGTTAGAAAAACTCTTAATGATGGGATAATCTACTTTTTCAGAATAAATATAAACGCTTCAAATAAATATGAACCTTTTCAAAATAAATAGAAATATTTTAGAATAAATACAAATCCAAACAGATGAAAGCATTTCTGTTTATTCTGAAATATTTGGATTTATTCTGAAAAGATTTATACTTATTCTTGAATATTTTTATTTATTTTCATTTGTATTTATTCTATATCAATAATTTTTATTTTTGCTAGATCGAGATTTGTGTGAATTAGATGGTGGAGGACTTGAATAGATTTAGCTTCAACTCCATTCAAATGTAACCAAGTCCATATACGTATATATATATGTATACGTATATGGATTTATTCTATTTATTCTAAAATATTTGGATTTATTTTGCAAAGATTTATACTTATTCTAGAATATTTTTATTTATTTTCATTTGTATTTATTATATATCATTAATTTTTATTTTTGCTGCATTGAGATTTGTGCGAATTAGATGGTGGAGGACTTGAATAGATTTAGCTTCAACTCCATTCGAATGTAACCAAGTCCATATACGTCTATATATATATATATATATATATATATATATATATATATATATATATATATATATATATATATATATATATATAAGTATATATATATATATATATAGTAAGTATATATATCTATATATATGTATGAATATATATATACATATATATATACATGTTGATGAGGAGAGATCGCTGACGTGGGTAGCTGGCAGGCACCACATTAAAGGAGACCGTCACGATGGATGCCAAGGCAATACCTCAGCCCGGACCGCTCTGTCGAGCTGAGCTGAGCTTCTATAAGGCAATGAGCCGAGCTTCGTCTTCCGCCAGGTCGTGCTCGCGAGCTCGGGACGCCTAGGCCGGAACGGGCCCGCACTCTCCATTAAGGTGACCGCACGAGCTCGGAGCATCCAGACTGGGGCAAGCCCTGCCATCCCAGGACACTGGCGAGCCGCCCGAGGACCACGGAACGACGCCCCCCATGCCGCCATAACTACCTGTCCGACCGTACTTCCAAGGGGATGGGCCAGCCAGAAAGCACGAACCCCTAGGGCGGTGACTCCCGGATCGAGGCTCTGTCAAGCTTCTCGGAATGGGACGACCGGAGAGGATGTCAGAACGAATGGAAGCTTCCCCTACCACCTGTCAGGAAAGGCGTCTCGTCCACGGCACGGAACTCTACCACACGCGCCTGCCAACCCAGCGAGGATCCCGAGGCACGCGCCAAACGGCTAATGTTCAACTACAAAGAACAGTCGATACCCCCAAAAGGGGGGAGGTAACAACAAAAAAATAACAATTCACCACCAACACAAGCGCAAGCTCGACCAAGAGGGTGAAGCGCCATCACCAACACCACAGCTGAAGGAAAACGAGGGAAACAAGGAGAAGCGGAGGAACATGGAACCCCTATATCCCTGCTATCCTTCTCCCCCTGCTACGTTTTCCCCTTCACTCATATATTTCACTCCTCCTAGTGCGGAGTCCATCAAGAGGGGCCCGACCAGGAGGATCTGTTCTCCTGAATCGTCACTGACTTGATCGTCGGAGTGCCCTCACCGGAAACCCCGGCCCGGGTCACTAACCCCTGTTTCGCAGGTCCAGGAGCAGAGGACCGACAGGCAACGAAGGGAGCGCACTCCAGCGCCGGCAGCAGCTACGGGCCACGACGGTCTTGGCGGCAACAGATTGGCGTGCCAGGAAGGGGTCGAACCTACGACCTCTTCACAGATAAGCCATGTGGGAGGATGGTGACGACAAGGGCAAGGGAGGCTTCCACCAGCCATGTGGGGGACTCCCCATCTCGAGGGAACCCACACCGCCAAGAAGCGGAGCCACCCGTTCCGGTCCAGCCACCTCCACCGGAAGCCCAGATGGCTGCACTTGCCCAGCAAATGCAGGTCCTTGCCACGGCAGTGCGCCAGCTTCAACACCAGCACCGATCCGTAGCTACCCATCATCAGCCAGGGACCACGGCGGCCCATGCCGCAGCTCCCCGTGACAGTCTGCGCTCCTTCCAAGGAAGGCCGTCGCAGCAGCGGGCCACCACCGACAACCGGGGCAGCCATCAAGCTCTGACGAAAAGACAATGAGCCGGCTCTGCTGACGAAGAGAGCCGCTCGCCGAACCTCGGGCGGGAGGTGCCCAGACCCCACCGAGGCAAGAAAAGCAAGACCCCCCGCCACAGGTGCCATGCATCCATGTCACCTTCTCCGTCTCCTTCGGTAGAGGGGTCCACTGATGAAGCCATCAGGTGTGCGGCGGAGAGGCGCCTGGAGGAACATGAATGCAAGCTGGCGGAGTTCGCCCGTCGGTTTGCCAGCATGCAGGGCTCCGCTAGTGAGCCAGCGGGCTATGATGCCCGTCCCCCATTCTCCCAAGAGATCCAAGCGGAGCCGATCCTGCACCGGTTCCGGATGCCGCAGGTGGATCCTTACGATGGGACCACCGACCCCCTGGACCACCTGGAAAGCTACCAGACCCTCATGAGAGTCCAGGGGGCCACCGACGTTCTCATCTGTGTCGCTTTTCCTGCTACTCTCCGGAAGGTGGCCCGGGTATGGTTCACCCGCCTAGAGCCGGAGAGTATCAGCTCCTTCGCCCAGCTGGGGCAAAAGTTCGTGGCTCACTTCGATGCTTGCAGGAAGTTGCCACGAGAGGCAGACAGCCTCTTTTCCATCCGGCAGCAGGACCGTGAGCTCCTGCGGGACTACGTGGTCCGTTTCAAGGTTGCCGCGTTGGAGATCTACAATCTTGAAGAGCCAGTCGCAATGCTGGCACTGAAGTGAGGGCCCAGGACCTCCCGCTTGACCTACTCACTGGATAAGAAACCCCCAAGACCTATTCCGAGCTCCTGCTCCGGGCCCAAAAGTACATCCGCGCCAAGGAGGCAGATCGTACAAGGTGGGAGCTCGATGGAGGACCCCCGAAGAAGTCGGCCCCCGCTGAAGTATCCGGGACCCGGAAACCAGCACCCCAGGCTCCGAGCTCCCGGAGGGACCGACCAAGACTGAGAGGGACCCCTGTCCCCGAGGAGAGCTACACCCCTCTCCTCGCCCCGAGGACAAAAATCCTTATGGAGATTGAGGGCGATGACTACCTGAGGCGCCCGCCTCCGTTGAGGACCTCCACCGATCATGACAAGACGAAGTACTGTCGCTTTCACCGCGACCACGGCCACGACACTAAGGAATGCCGCAACCTCAAGTGGGAGATTGAGGAACTCATCAAGAGAGGCTACCTTAAAAGGTTCATGGGGGGCAGACCTCAAGTGGAGTCCCAGGCGCTCGTCGCTCTTCCGCCAGCTCCAACCATCGACAACCGTCCCACTGAGAAGTCAGTGGGCATGATCTCTTGGGGAGCTGCCCGTCCATCCAAGAGGACCCAGGGGATAGGGGACTCTGAGAATGTACTCCCTTTTATGAGGGAGGAGGAAGACGGGGAAAAAAATATAAATAATGATGCCGTGGTCGTCGAAATGACGATCGCGAAGCACCCTGTAAAGCGTATCATGGTTGATAGTGGAAGCTCCATATACGTGCTTTTTTATGATGCCTTCTCTAGGATGAATCTCTTTCCCGATCAGCTTAGGCCCGTGCACACACCTCTTGTTGGTTTCACGGGCGATTTCGTAAGGGTAGAAGGAGAAATTTCTCTCCCGGTCACTGCCGAAACCCCACCTCGATAGAGCACCGTCATGATGACTTTCACGGTTGTAAGGCTTCCTTCCGCATACAACGTGATATTGGGCCGACCCAGGCTCAACCTGCTTGACGCCGTTGTCTCCACCAAGAGGCTACTTGTACAGTTCTAACTCCCTATGGTATCGGGGAGATGAGAGGAACGCCCCAGCCAGTAGAGCACTGTTTCCAAACTCTTCCTGGGGCCAAGGTCCCTCAGGACGACCCCAGTGTGGACGACCTCGACCAAAGGGCCCAAGACCCAAGGGAAGGCCCGGTCGAGTGTCTACTTTCTTATCCGCTTGAAGACGACCCCACAAAGATGGTGCAGATCGGAGCCTAGCTACCCGAGGAGGAGAGGGCCCAGCTGCTGGGATTCCTGCGGGCGAATGCGGATGTGTTTGCCTGGACGGCGGCGGACATGCCAGGTATCCCCTTGACATCATTACTCATAAATTGAGTGTCGACCCAAAGCACAAGTCAGTTCAGCAGAAGAAGAGAAGTTTTATCCCGGAGAGACAGTCAGCTATCAAAGAAGAAGTTGACAAACTCCTGGCTGCCGGTTTCGTCCGAGAGGTCCAATACCCGAGCTGGCTGGCGAATGTAGTGATGGTCAAGAAGAATAATGGCAAATGGAGGATCTGTGTGGACTACACCGACCTCAATAAAGCTTGTCCGAAGGATAGCTTCCCTCTTCCAAAGTTTGACCAGCTGGTAGATGTCACCTTGGGCCACCGATTGCTCTCCTTCATGGATGCGTTTTCTAGGTACAATCAAATCCGCATGCATCCGGAAGACGAGGAGCACACCACCTTCGTCACCGACCAAAGGACGTACTGCTACAGGATGATGCCTTTCGGCCTGAAGAATGCAGGGGCTACCTATCAGTGCCTGGTTAGTAGGGTCTTCAAAGACCAAATTGGCCGCAACATGCAAGTATATGTGGATGACATGCTCGTCATGAGCAGGCCGGGCTCGAGCCATGTAGTTGACATCACCGAGTCCTTCCACAACCTGTGGCAACATCAGATGAAGCTGAATCCGGTGAAGTGCACCTTCGAAGTGGCGGCCGAAAAATTTCTCGGCTTCATGGTCACCCAGAGGGGCATCGAAGCGAACCCGGAGAAAGTGTAGGCCATCTTTGACATGGAACACCCGACCTCCAAGAAGCAGGTCCAGCGCCTGACGGGACGTGTCGCCGCCCTCAGTAGATTCATCTCGAGGTCGGTTGATTGTTGCATGCTATTTTTCAAGGTGCTGCGCAAGATGCATGACTTCACCTGGACCGAGGAGTGCAGGACAGCCTTCGAGGAGCTGAAGAACTTCCTCACCTCCCCTCTGTTGCTCTCCAGGCCGGAGGAGGGAGAGGAGCTCTTGCTGTACCTGGTGATGACACCGAGAACTGTCAGCTCAGTTCTCATCCGCACAGACGATGACAAATCTCAGAAGTCGGTGTACTACACCAGCAAAATCCTCCGCGGTGTAGAGATCAGGTATACTCGCTCCGAGAAACTCATTTTTGCACTAATAATGTCTGCTAAGAGCCTCAGGCCCTATTTCCAAGCACACCCAATAGTGGTCGTGACGGACCAGCCATTGAGGACTATCCTCACCCGACCCGTGACATCCGGGAGGTTGGCCAAGTGGTCCCTGCTGCTCAGCAAATTCGACATAGCGTACCGACCGAGGTCGTCATAAAAGGCTCAAGTCCTAGCCGACTTCGTGGTCGAGTGCACCGGGTTCGCCAAGGAGCCAGAGCAGACAACAACGAAGCCCGGGCCAGGAGAAGAGCCCTGGATCCTCCACGTAGATGGAGCATCCAATTCTGGCGGGAGCGGAGCAGGCCTCATCCTAACCAATTGTGATGGGGTCGTGGCGGAATGTGCCCTCCGCTTCAAGTTCGCCACAACCAACAACCAGGCGGAGTACGAGGCACTCCTCGCGGGCCTCAAGGTTTCCCACGAGCTGGGTGTGCAGGACTTGAAAGTCCTCACCGACTCCCAACTAGTTGCCGGACAAGTTTCCGGAGAATATGAAGCGAGGGATGCCCAGATGATGAAGTACCTGGAGTATGTCCGTGCAAGCACGGCATGCCTCCGACACTTCAGCATCTTCCACATCCCCCAAGGGAGAATGCACGTGCAGATGCACTGTCCAGGCTCGCGACATTGTCGGACTCGTCTCTGGGACGTGCTTACATCGAGCACCTTCGAAAGTCCCAGCTACGAGAGCCTGACGGAGGTGCATCAAGTTGCCCCCGAGTCGAGCTGGATGGAAAAGTATGTCCGGTACATCACTGACGGCACCCTGCTAGAAGACCGCGCGGAAGCAGCCCTCGTCAGGAAGAAAGCCCTCCGGTTCGTCCTGATGGAGGGCCAACTCTACCGCCGATCTTACTCCTACCCGCTCCTGAGATGCCTCAGGCCTGCCGAGGCGACCTTTGTGCTCCAAGAGATACACGAAGGCCTCTGCGGGAACCACATGAGAGGGAGAACACTGGCTTACAAAGCCCTCCGCCAGGGGTACTTTTGGGAGACCATGAGGGAGGACGCCGCCGACTTCATCAAAAGGTACGATAAATGCCAGCGCCACGCCAACATACAACGTCAGCCGGCGATGCCGATCTCCCAGCTCTCAGCCCCTTGGCCCTTTGCCTAGTGGGGAATGGACATCTTGGGACCGTTCCCCCCAGCATCAGGGCAGCGAAAGTTCCTGCTGGTGGTGATCGATTACTTCACCAAGTGGGTCGAGGCAGAGCCGCTAGTTCAGATCGCGGAAGTCAATGTCCGCCAGTTCTTCTGGAAGTCAATCATCTGTCGCTTCGGGCTTCCCTATTGTATCATCACCGACAACGGGCGACAGTTCGATAACCGTGAGTTTGAAAGATTCTGCGCAGTACACGACATCCAACACCGGTTCACCTCGGTGGCCTACCCCCAAACGAACGAAAAAGCCGAGGTGACCAACCGGACCATCCTTCAAGGACTCTGGACCCGGCTAGACCAAGCTAAGGGCATGTGGGCAGAAGAGCTCCCAAGCGTCTTGTGGGCCTACCACACAATGCCCAGGATGGCAACCAACGAAATGCCCTTCAGCCTCATCTTCGATGCCGAAGCGGTCATCCCTGTTGAGCTCGGTGTGCCCACGTTGCAGGTGCAGCAGTACGATGAAGCACGGAATTCGATGCATCTCCTGCTCAATCTAGACCTTCTTGAAGAGGCAAGGGACAAAGCCCGCCTACGGATGGTGGCCTACCGGCAAAGAGTGGCCAGGTACTACAACGCCCACGTCTGGACAAAAGCTTTCAAGCCTGAAGACCTGGTGCTATGGTGGGCGGAGGCGTCCCAACCTAGGGAGTGCGGCAAGCTCTCCCCGAACTGGGAGGGCCCCTACAAAGTAGCTGAAGCCCTCTCACAAGGGGCCTACTATCTCGAAGATCTCAGCGGCGTCAGGTTCCCCAGAACATGGAATGCCTGCAACTTATGAAAATACTATCAATAATGTAAGGTTTCCCAGCAATGATAATAATAATGATTTTTTCCTTGCGTAAGTGTCTATCTGTCTTGCAGGAAAATTTCAACGACATCCCCGAGCCCAGCTCCAGGACTCTAACCCAGACCGGAGCTCAGATCTCCGGCCAAGAAGTCATTGAGCCAAGCCGCTCTCAACCTCAAACGTCTCCGAGCCCAGCTCCGAGATGCCAAGAGATCATGGAGCCACGATGCTCTCAATCAACGACGTCCCCAAGCCCAGCTCCAGGATGCTGACCCAGACCGTAGCTCAGATCTCCGGCCAAGAAGTCATTGAGCCAAGCCGCTCTCAATCTCAAACGTCTCTGAGCCTAGCTCCAAGATGCCAAGAGATCATGGAGCCACGATGCTCTTAATCAATGACGTCCCCGAGCCCAGCTCCAGGATGCTGACCCAAGACCGAAGCTCAGATCTCCAGCCAAGAAGTCATTAAGCCAAGCCGCTCTCAATCTCAAACATCTCCGAGCCCAGCTCCGAGATGCCAAGAGATCATGGAGCCACGATGCTCTCAATCAACGACATCCCTGAGCCCAGCTCCAGGATGCTGACCCAAGATCGGAGCTCAGATCTTCGGCCAAGAAGTCGCTGAGCCAAGCCGCTCTCAATCTCAAACATCTTCGAGCCCAGCTCTGAGATGCCAAGAGATCATGGAGCCATGACGCTCTCAATCAACGACATCCCCGAGCACAGCTCTAGGACGCTGACCCAAGACCAGAGCTCAGATCTTCGGCCAAAAAGTCGCTGAGCCAAGTCGCTCTCAATCTCAAACGTCTCCGAGCCAAGCTCCGAGAAGCCAAGAGATCATGGGGCTACGTAGCTCCCATCAACGCCTCGAGCCTAGCTCCAAGGCGCCAAAGACCTGAGCCAAGACCTCAGGCAACCCCTGGGCCCGAGCCTAGCTCCACGTCCAGGAAAGCCTCGAGCCTAGCTCCAAGGCAATCAAGTCCTACAACCCTCATCTCTGATCTCCCCGCTCGAAAAGAAGATGAGAGGGGAAGGAAAGAAAGAGAACAAGAGAGGAGCACAGCAAACATCCTCTTCTCTGATCTCCCCGCTCCAAAAAAGAAAAAAAAAAGAAAAAGAAAAAAGAAAGAAAAGAAGAGAGGGGAAGGAAAGAAAGAGAACAAAAGAGGAATACGGCAAGCACCCTCATCTCTGATCTCCTCGCTCATCCAAAAGGATGAGAGGGAAAGGAAAGAAAGAGAACGAGAGGAAAATACAGCATCGAAGCTACCACTTCCCAAGCTCAAGACCGGAGCTTAGACCTCCGGCCAAGAGACCTTCGAGCCATGCAGCTCTCAACCATCCACGTCCCCAAGCCCAGCTCCAGGATGCCAGCTCAAGACTGGAGCTCAGATCTCCGGCCAAGAGACCTTCGAGCCACATATCTCTCAACCATCCACGTCCCCGAGCCTAACTCCAGGATGCCAGCTCAAGACCGGAGCTCAGATCTCTGATCAAGAGAACTTCGAGCCACGCGGCTCTCAATCACCCACGTCCCCGAGCCCAGCTCCAGGATGCTAACTCAAGACTGGAGCTCATATCTCCGACCAAGAGACCTCCGAGCCCAGCAGCTTTCGAGTGCACCCAACTTGTGCCTAGCTTGCTGGTGTCGAAGTCTAACAACTCAACCCCACGCAAGGTGAGGCCCCCTCTCTGATCTCCCCATACATCAAAAAGACAGAAAGAGGAGAAGGGGGGGTGAAAGAAAGGGAGAGCCAGACAAGAAAAATGATTGTAAGAAAGTTTGTGCTTTATTTATTAAGTGTCAATTACAAGCATCCTGCAGGCCCCCGACATGCCGGGTGGCCCTGCTAAGTATAGAAAAAGAACAAGACATAAAGAAAGCGAGAAGTGACTACTTGCTAGCTGGATTGCCGGGCTGGGAGTCTCCATCAGCAAGGGCTTCTGGCCGCACGGCTTCGGGCTTAGGTGGCACAGCCTCCTTAACGCCCACCTCCTGGTCTGAAGCACTGGGATAGTCAAGATGGCTGCGGCCTTCAGTCGAGACGAACTCCTCGACCAGGCGACACAGGTACATGAAGACCTTAAAGAAGGAGTCCGACGCCGTCTGGTGGATATCGGCGAGGAACTCCTCCGAGGCCCTGTACCTTTCAACTGCCTCTCCAGCTTCCCTCTTCGCTGTGGCCACCTCGCGCCTGGCATCCACAACCGACCTGGCGGCCTCCTCGGCTACCCTCTGGGCCGTGGACGACTTCTCCTCCTCCGTCGCCAGCTGGGCCTGGAGGGATTGGGCGATCCCCTTCTGTCGGGCCGCCTCTGCGTCAGACATGCCCAACCGCCGCTCAGTGTCAGCGAGGTCCTTGGACCTCTTCCTCGGCTGCTTAGCTCACGGTCGAGGTTCTCTTGGAGCTCCTTCGCTCGTCCCTCAGAATCGGCAAGCTGCCTCTCGAGGTCCTTGACCTGCCGGTCAAGCGCCCCCTCAGAGTCGGCCCTCTCCTTCAGGTCAGCCTTCAACGATGCAATTTTGGTCGCCTGTTGCTGCTCAGTTCTCTCCCAGTTTCGGCAGCAGCTCCTGATGAAGAGGACCTCGACATCCATCTGCATCACATGTGAAGTCAAAAAAAAAAAAAGAGGGGGGAGAGAGAAAGAGGACGAGGTTGCCTACCGTACAGAGATGGGAGAAGATGCTGTCAATCACAGCTCCAACCGGCAGCCCATCCATCTCCTCCCAGTCGCATGGCTGGATGGAGAAATCCATCATGCGAGCAGCCAGGGCACGGTTGTCGGCCAAGGAGCTCTTCGATCCTAGCTTGAATGGAAGGCGGTGCCTCGCCTCGTCTCTCCTGCTCTCTCGGGGAGCAGGTGCGCCCGTCCCTCCGGTAGTGCCCTCAGGAACCGGTCGAGGATCCGACACCGTCACGGCCGGAGCCCACGTCGCAGGAGGAGCCCCAACCCGGGTCTCTCCTTCTTCGGCCCCAGTCACCTTCGGACACGGAGGGCGGGGCGACGCGGCGGCAGCAACAGTATCAACCCGGACGGTCGCCCGGGCTCCAGAATAGGGACTCCAGCCTGCAGCCTCGTCTGTCCTTCGGCCTCCCTCCTCGGAGCGACCGGCACCACAGGGGCAGACGTCGGCGCGCCCTCAATCCGGGCCTGCTTCGGAGGAGGCTCGGCAACCACCCCGGTGGGTGGCCTCTTCTTGGAGATCGGCAACGGCTCGCCTTCCGGGAGGATCAACCCTGCACACAGGAGCCAAGAAGGTCAGCCTAAGATGAAGAAAAGAGAAAAGGCGGATGGGGAAAGAACGGAACTCACCCGGCCCCGTCGATGAGTCAACCATGGTGTCGAGAAGGTTCTGCTCCGACAGCAGGACCTCCAGAGAAGGAATCTTGACGGTATGAAGCTATTCATAATCATCCTGATCAGCTGTGTCAACCACAGAGATCCGATTAGGGGACTGATTTGGCTCGCTCCAGGTCCAATCGACCCCCTCGATGTCTGCAAAGAAAAATTTGCTCTTCCATCCCTTGATGGAAGAGGGGAGCTCGAATTTGATGCCCTTCGGGCGAGAAGACAAAGACCACCACCCGTCCTCGGTCGGGTGGCGTTTCAGGATGAAAAATGCCCTGAACAGGGAAAACCGGGAAAATCACTCGTGGACATGGCAGAGCACGATGAAGGAGAAGATGACCCTGATGGCATTCGGCACCAACTAGGC
The DNA here is from genome assembly GCA_021397845.1 of Areca catechu. NCBI lineage: Eukaryota > Viridiplantae > Streptophyta > Magnoliopsida > Arecales > Arecaceae > Areca > Areca catechu. The sequence goes on along the minus strand of CM038047.1, from coordinate 5,394,869 downwards.
GGGGACCAGGCGATAGTTATTCAGAACAGACAAGAAGAAAGGATGAAAGGGAAATCAGAGACCCCCGGAGAAGGTCCCCTCATAGAAGGCGAGACGCTCCGGGCCACTGGAAGTGACCCGCTCCCCGGGGCAGGGGACCATGAGTCGAACAGAAGACGGGATGCCATAGGTGTCCCGGATGGCCCCCAGCTCCGCGACGGAAATCGTCGAAGCGACCTCGCCCGGACCTGTTGACCGGACAGACTCAGGAGCTGATTCGAGTATAAGGGGTGGACAGGTAGGATGGGATGGAACGGCCCCCGACTCCCCAATGGATACAGGGGGGTAGGAAGAGCCGGTCTCCTACTAATCCTAAACTCTGCCCCCTCCGATTCCTCATCAGAGGAGGAGAGCACTACCCTACGGGTGGAAGGATTATGACAAGACATGCTGCAAAAATGACCTAAGAAGGAAGGAGCTTATCCTAGAAGAAAAGAAGGGAGAAGGACAATGCCGGTCTGGTCCCCTAGAGAAGAGAAGAATGGGTGCAAATCGCGGAGAATGAAGGGTCTGGGCACTGCGACAAGCGCGAAGGATTTGAAAGAAAAAAAATTTTGAGTATGAAATTTTTCTTTTCACTTCGAAAGGGCCCATCAAATCTGCGCTGTTATGATCCCCTCGCCAACGGATCTGTGCCATGTGCTGCCCATCGGTGAAAAAGGAGTCCCAGCCGCTCAGAATTCTATGCCAGCATTAACTACTCCTCGGACGTGGCCATGTGGCACCCCCGTACTGGCCGGCAGGGCCATCCCTCGAAGCGCCGGTGACCGCGGCCATCATTGCATCGAATTTTTGCCTTTCTATGTAGCACCGTAGTTACTCCCTTCACCCCGAGTGCCGTGCACTAACGAGCCTCGGGAATGGGGGCAAATGATGTGGCGAGACTGCTGACATGGGTAGATGGCAGGTACCACATTAAAGGAAACCGCCACGATGGATGCCAAGGCAATCCCTCAGCCCGGACCGCTCTGCCGAGCTGAGCTGAGCTGAGCTCCTGCAAGGCAAAGAGCCGAGCTTCGTCCTCCGCCAGGTCGTGCCCATGAGCTCGGGATGCCTAGGCTGGAGCCATCCTCCGCCCTCCAGAGCGAGACCCTCGTAGGCTAGAGCCCTGCGATTGAGGACGAGCTCAGCGCTCACCCGCCAATGTGGAGCCTCTCCGAGCGCGTGCCATCTGGACCGGGTCCGTCCTCCGCCCTTCAGAGTGAGACCCTCGGAGGCTAGAGCCCTGTGGTCGAGGTCGAGCTCAGCGCTCACCCGCTAATGTGGAGCCTCTCCGAGCGTGCGCCCTCTGGACCGGGTCCATCCTTTGCCCTCCAGAGCGAGACCCTCGGAGGCTAGAGCCCTGTGGTCGAGGTCGAGCTCAGTGCTTACCCGCCAATGTGGAGCCTCTCCGAGCATGCACCCTCTGGACCGGGTCCGTCCTCTGCCCTCCAGAGCGAGACCCTCGGAGGCTAGAGCCCTGTGGTCGAGGTCAAGCTCAGTGCTCACCCGTCAATGTGGAACCTCTCCGAGCGCGTGCCCTCTGGACCGAGCCCGTTCTCTGCCCTCCAGAGCGAGACCCTCGGAGGCTAGAGCCCTGTGGTTGAGGTCGAGCTCAGCGCTCACCCGCCAATGTGGAGCCTCTCCGAGCGCGCGTCCTCTGGATCGGGTCCATCCTTCGCCCTCCAGAGCGAGACCCTCGGAGGCTAGAGCCCTGTGGTCGAGGTCAAGCTCAGCGCTCACCTGCCAATATGGAGCCTCTCCGAGCACGCGCCCTCTGGACCGGGTCTGTCCTCTGTCCTCCAGAGCGAGACCCTCGGAGGCTAGAGCCCTGTGGTCAAGATCGAGCTCAGTGCTCACCCGCCAATGTGGAGCCTCTCCGAGCGCGCGCCCTCTGGACCGAGTCCGTCCTCCACCCTCTAGAGCGAGACCCTCGGAGGCTAGAGCCCTGTGGTCGAGGTCGAGCTCAGCGCTCACCCGCCAATGTGGAGCCTCTTCGAGCACGCACCCTCTGGACCGGGTCCGTCCTCCGCCCTCCAGAGCGAGACCCTCGGAGGCTAGAGCCCTGTGGTCGAGGTCGAGCTCAGCGCTCACCCACCAATGTGGAGCCTCTCCGAGCGCGCGCCCTCTGGACCGGGCCCGCACTCTCCATCAAGGTGACCGCACGAGCTCAGAGCATTCAGATCGAGGCAAGCCCTGCCATCCCAGGACACCGACGAGCCACCCGAGGACCACGGAACGGCGCCCCCCATGCTGCCATAACTATCTGTCCGGCCATACTTCCAGGAGGATAGGCCAGCCAGAAAGCACGAACCCCTAGGGCAGCGACTCCCAGATCGAGGCTCTATCAAGCTTCCCGAAATGGGGCAACCGGAGAGGATGTCAGAACGAATGGAAGCTTCCCCTATCACTGTCAGGAAAGGCATCTCGTCCACGACACGGAACCCTACCGCACGTGCCTGCCAACCAAGTGAGGATCCCGAGGCATGCGCCAAACGGCTAATGTTCAACCACAAAGAACAGTCGACACCCCCAAAAGGAGGAGGTAACAACAAAAAACAACAACAATCCACCACCAACACAAGCACAAGCTCGACCAAGAGGGCGAAGCGCCATCACCAACACCACAGCTGAAGGAAAACGAGGGAAACAAGGAGAAGCAGAGGAATAGGGAATCCCTCTGTCCCCGCTATCATTCTCCTCCTGCTACGTTTTTCCCTTCACTCACATCTTTCACTCCTCCTAGTGCGAAGTCCATCAAGAGGGGCCCGACTAGGAGGATCTGTTTCCCTGGATCGTCACTGACTTGATCGTCGGAGTGCCCCCGTCGAAAATCCCGGCCCGGGTCACTAACCCTTGTTTCGCAGGTCCAGGAGCAGAGGACCGACAGGCAACGAAGGGAGCGCACTCCGGCGTCGACAGCAGCTACAGACCATGACGGTCTTGGCGGCAACACATGTATATATATATATATATATATATATATATATATATATATATATACACATGTATATATACATGTGTACACATGTATATATACATGTATACACACATATATATATACATATATACATGTATATATGTGTATATATATATACACACACATATATATACGTGTATATATGTATATATATATATATATATATATATATATATATATATATATATATATATATATATATATATATATATATATATATATATATATATATATATATATATGAGTACAAGGATTGCCCACCCCCCCCCCATCCCAAAAAAAAGAAACAAAAAACCAAAGCATATTTTGCTAATTGAGCCTCATAATGATCATATTTCTCGTGTTATATATTTATAAAACAAACGCATGGGCCAACTGGTGAAAGACATTTAGAACTAGGTGGATAAAGATCGAGGAGAGGTTTCTTGGGCATTTGTCATCTTCTCAATAAAATGTTGAGTTTCTTAGAGCTTAAATTCTTAAATCATTAGGATAGTGCGAAAAGCCTGCACTATCTCTATTTATAAGCAAAATAGAAGGTAGTATTATTTTCAACTATCTTCTTAGCTAGATGGGTCGAGTTCGGTTGGATTTTTAGTCCAATATCATCGGAATACTCAAATATGCCTTAATTCTTTTTCTTCCAATAAGATTTGGGTTAGGTGGAGTTTGGTTGATAAAGGGCTATGCTTAAATAAAAGGTCCAGTCTATAAATTCTATAGGATTTTAAAGTCCAAATGTGGGAATAGCTAAACAGCCCTGGAATGAATTATTGGATTGATCTTTGTTCATGCGCTTTAGTGCTTTATGTTTCTTGCATATTCTTTTAGAGTAAGATCCGAAAATATTTTAAGGAAGATATTCAACAAAGATTTATAGAGAAGATGGGGGAAAAGATGAAAGTTTTCAGCCACACCAGTGCATGTTTAAACGAGCTCCCATGCATGCAAGTGATAACAACTCGTCAACAGCTAAGAAAACTCACGACAACCAATCCATTGTAAAATTGAAGCATATGCTTCTAGATTAAGATCCGGATAAAGAAAGTTAATGGTAGATCTGCGGAGAAGATAGGAAGAAGTTGGAAGTTTGCGGCCACACACATGATCTGCAGACTAAATTTCTTGAGCAAAATTTGCAGATTAGGTTAGTGAGAGCTTGCCATACAAGTGATAACTTTCTTTGGAAGCATCCGGTGGATCGATTAATTGGGTGTGAAAACAAAAATTGCAAATAAGAATAGTAAATGAGGTGTTGGGTCGCAATGTGATTATCTAGAGTGGACTAGGATTGAGGCTGGCCTCTTTCACAAGATTTTCAATAGGTAGGATGTTGCTAGTGTCCTCCACACGTTGATTGAAAAGTATCTAAGCAACCACACCCTTTCTGTGCCTTGAGATGCAAGTACTCCCATCTCTCTCTCTCTCTCTCTCTCTCTCTCTCTCTCTCTCTCTCTCTCTCTCTCTCTCTCTCTCTCTATATATATATATATATATATATATATATATATATATATATATATATATATATATATATAGCAAGCTGCACAGGACCCACCTAATATTGATGGCTGGCGGTTTCAATTGGCTGGCTAATTGCTATATATATATATAGCAAGCTGCACAGGACCCACCTAATATTGATGGCTGGCGGTTTCAATTGGCTGGCTAATTAGCTGGTGCACCATCTCATTTTCCGCGTGGATTTTAGCCTTCCTCGGTGAGTTGGGTCCCTTCTTTTCTTTTCTGATAAACTGATCTTTGTCTTTTGCGTCTTTCTTTTTGCTAGTTGAAGGGCTCTCATCAAATCCGAGAATCTCCTTCTTCTTTTTTTTTTTTAACTGATTGTCTTAAACCCACCATGGTTGTCAAGCAACCGTGTTACCGTGGTTTTAGCGTGCCAGTATTACTTTCCCAGAAAGGACAGCTTATGAGGCCATGCATGAATGCATCATGAGTTTACGAACATGACAGTAAAAATCATATTTCAATCATTAACGTACGTTGCTATTTCATACCATTCATTACTGTCTAAAATTCTGTCTACTACCCGCCCGCGCCGCGGGGGGGGGGGGGGGGGGGGGGGGGGGGGGTGGGTGCGGGTTGCGTTGAAATTAGGGATCTGGTATAAGTATAATCAAGAAAGTCATAAAGTACGGTTTCATAAAATATTCTTGGGATATGCTCCAAGTTGGCCCATAAAATTGTATCTAAATAATGAGCGACATAGGAGACAATCCAATCAGTAACCGAGTTAGCCTTTCAATATACATGTCTAATAATAAATGAAGACCACTCGTATAGGAGAAGAGCAATATCACGAAGGAGATGGTGGCTTGACCTGGACCTTCTGGCCTCCTGAATTCAAATAATAACAGTAACAAAGTCATCCTCCATAATAAGATGGTCAGCTTGCAGAATCATACAAGCATAAACAATACATATCCAAGCATCCCGGAGCTTAGCGGATGGGATAGTCGGCTTAGTGAGATAATGGCCCACCACCGTGAAAACACCGAGACTCGGGCCACGAATGACAAAGCTGGCTCCTCCGTGAGTACCCAAGACACTTCGATCGAAGTTGATCATGACGTAGTTCGGAGGTGGAGCTTCCAAAAAATGAAAATCCTGTAGGGCGCTCGAAGAGTGACGCGGAAGCCCCAGGTCTCAAGAGATGCCATAGTCGACATCAGAAACTCATCAGCATGACTGCGAGCTCTCTCCATAACAAATATGGTTGAGTGAGTAGTGGAGTTGAAGACTATATCATTCCTAGTGAGCCAAATATGATCGCAATATATGCAATGAAAGTGGCATCAGAATTACCTGTTGCCGGGTAGAGTAGTCCCAAGAAGTAATCAATATAATCCGTAACCTGCATGAATAAAGATTGGAAACCCGCCAACCTCCAAATATGGGCTGCTCGCTGACAAAGAAAAAGAACATGAGTCAATGTCTCATCTTTCAACCTGCAGACCAGATAGTAGGATAGGACATGCATCCCTCTAGAACTAAGAAAGGTTCTAGTAAGGAGACATCCTCAGGTCACTTTCTATATAAACAGGCTCACTCTAAGATGGATCCGAACTTTTCATATCCAAGCAAAATCAAGTATCCGTTAAAATACTTGACTGAACAAGAGAAATAGATCGACCATGTCAGCTCTCAGAATAGTTGAGGTCCTCCCTGCTCTGATGCCGGTACAATCATGAACATGCAGGGAGAGATAAATAAGAAAGAGCCTTTCACCAAGGGAAATAAAGGATACGTCAGTGATTTGGAATATTATATCCAAAAAAGAAAAAGAATATAATATCAGGATACGGCAGTCATAGATAGGGCAAACCCAGTGGCAGTTTCGTCCAGTGGGGCATAAATTACGAAACTCGGAGAGGTGGTCGTTAGACGAGAGAGCGACCTGGAGACGGGGACTAGGAAAGGGTTGCTTGGGCAGGGACGTAGCTTCACTTAGCGGCAATGGGGACCCCGCAACCAACCAACCTCCGGCAACCAACGCATTAGGTGAGGGAATGAGACCCGAACTGAAGCCTCCCCACCACCACCCTTGCTAGCCTCGAGAGCCAATACAAAAGCCCACAAATCCCAATCTTGTGTGCTCATATCTACCGTCTCTCACCCAATCCCCGGTCACAAGACTCAATGGAGGCGAGCGCAGGATTGGTCGCCGGCTCTCACAACCGGAACGAGCTCGTGCTCATCCGCGGACATGAAGAGGTATGATTGTTTTCAGAACATAAACATTATTTCGACGAATACACACAAGAATGAGAACAGCTTTTTTTTAGAATGTTATTTTGGTGGTTTTAATGGTGTGGAGTTTCTTCTTGTGCAGCCGAAGCCACTGAAGGCACTGAACGGTCAGGTGTGCGAGATTTGTGGTGATGAGATTGGGCTGACAGTGGATGGGGACCTCTTTGTGGCTTGCAACGAGTGCGGGTTCCCGGTGTGCCGGCCATGCTACGAGTATGAGAGGAGGGAAGGAACCCAACTCTGTCCACAGTGCAAGACCCGCTACAAACGCCTCAAGGGTCTGTTGCTAGCTTTCCGTCGCCCGGTGCTAACTTCATAGTGTGGTAGCATATAATATTGACAGATTTTTCACATTGGAAGACCAAATAACTAACAGTTCATTCATTTCATAAGAGAGATCTCGTTTGAACATATATATAATCATGAGAAAAGGAGCTATATAATCTCTTGATTTAATTATAATTAATTAAGGACATCGGCCATGGAGTCATGATTTCCTGAAAAATAAAATAAAGGTGACTAGACAACTAACTACACTAGATTAAGTAGGTTAAAATGGTGTCTAACTGTTCTTAGGAGTGAGATTTGAAACTTTAACTAATGTTTCATTTTTCCGTAGAAGAACATGTCACGTCGCTATATATCAAAGGTGTTTTTTTAAAACTTGATTACAAAATGAACTAAAATTCGATTTAATGTTAGGGAACTGTTGATGAGGATATTTACAAAAATAAATATGTTTAGGTACCTGATTTTAAATTCAACTGAACTTTTATTGTGCATCAATAGATTGTATCACTAAACCAAGCACCCTTGATATTCTGATGGTAGCGTCGTGTCTCGCCGGGGCACTCGGAAAGGATATGTATAGGGAAATTTTGGAAGTTTAAGGAAGATGGAAGCTAAGATACAAGAAGATGGACGATAGAGAGACAAATATTGATGATCCCAAAATTTTAAAAAAATAAGTTTTTTAAAATCAGTATGGCCATTTTTGCAATGGGAGATACGTACCTTAAATTTGCACTACTCATAATACATGGTTCACCCCTGCTAAATAATAAGGATTGTGAGACAACAAAGATTTTAAAATGCACAGGGAGCCCAAGAGTGGAAGGAGATGATGATGAAGAAGATATCGATGATATAGAACATGAATTCAACATTGATGAACAACAGAACCAAAAGCAACGGGAGCCACAGCAGAACAAACACATAACAGAAGCAATGCTTTATGGGAAGATGAGCTATGGCAGAGGCCCTGAGGACGAGGAAAGCAATCCTCCTCAGTTCCCACCCATCATAACCAGTTCTCGCTCTCGACAGGTAACCTAGCTATATACATATACATATATATATATATATATATATAATCCTTTTTTTTTTTGTTTTTGTGGACCCATATTATTAAGTGTTCTAATGCATTTTTGCTGTATGTTGATTCAGGTGAGTGGTGAGTTCCCAATATCTAATAGTCATAACCTTGGGGAAGTCTCATCATCTCTTCACAAGCGTGTTCATCCTTATCCAGTGTCTGAGCCTGGTGGGTGTTGTATATCTTGTATCATGTAATCAAGTGTTACAAAAAGAGGATAACTTCATCTTTCTGAGGTTGAGCAGGGAGTGCAAGATGGGATGAGAAGGTAGATGGAGGGTGGAAAGAAAGAGTGGAAGAGTACAAATCAAAGCAAAGCCTTCTTGGAGGCGAACCCGATGAAGACCCTGACATGTCCATGTAAATCTACCCCCCAAAAAAAAAAAAAAAAATCATCAATATTATGGAACATACTTTTGTATATGTTTATCACAATTGATGGATGCAAATATTATATTTGCATGCAGGATGGATGAAGCAAGGCAACCGCTATCAAGAAAAGTGTCGATAGCTTCGAGCAAGATCAACCCCTACCGCATGGTGATCGTGATCCGTCTTGTGGTCCTAGGCTTCTTCCTCCGCTACCGAATCCTCAACCCGGTCCATGATGCAATTGGACTGTGGCTCACATCAGTTGTATGTGAGATATGGTTTGCCTTCTCATGGATCCTCGATCAGTTCCCTAAATGGTTCCCAATTGATCGCGAAACTTATCTCGATCGCCTCTCTCTCAGGTCATGACTACATTATTTGCAAGTCTTGATTGAACACGTACAGTATACCTTGAGCTTTGACACATCTGGGCTTGTTTCAGATATGAGAGGGAAGGTGAACCTTCGATGCTTTCTGCAGTTGACCTCTTCGTTAGTACGGTGGACCCATTGAAGGAGCCTCCGCTTGTCACTGCCAACACGGTGCTATCAATCTTGGCCGTGGATTACCCGGTGGACAAGGTGTCATGTTACGTCTCAGATGATGGTGCATCGATGCTCACATTCGAATCCCTCTCAGAGACTGCAGAATTTGCTAGAAGATGGGTGCCCTTCTGCAAGAAGTTCGACATCGAGCCTAGGGCACCAGAATGGTACTTCTCCCAAAAGGTCGATTACCTCAAGGATAAAGTCCAGCCAACTTTTGTCAAGGAGAGGCGTGCGATGAAGGTCGAATAAATTCATGTGCTGCAAATTTCAGGATCACATATTTTATCATGAATGTTTGCAATTATGATCAGTTGTCGCCTTATTTAGGGAGCCCATGCCACCTTTTCTAGTGCTCAATACTCATTATTAAGTCATTGCAGTTATTTCCTCGGACTTTTGAGAGATTCAGGATAAATACATGGCATCAATCAAGCACATCATGTTAGTTTAGGCTAGGTTAACAGCTTCGATCAATCCATCTTGTTTCATCTTTTGTCCTGCATTTAGCTATATATAGATTTTTGTCACCTATACATGATATAGCATTTCAACAATATTGTACTTTTTCTTTCATCGAGCAGAGGGAGTATGAAGAATTTAAAGTGCGGATCAACGCAATGGTCGCAAAAGCCATGAAAGTACCCCCTGAAGGATGGATCATGCAAGATGGCACCCCATGGCCTGGTAACAACACCCGTGATCACCCAGGCATGATCCAGGTATTCTTGGGACACAGTGGAGGTCATGACACCGAAGGAAACGAGCTCCCTCGTCTTGTTTATGTCTCCCGTGAGAAGCGGCCGGGCTTTCAGCATCACAAGAAGGCTGGTGCCATGAATGCTCTGGTATGAATAGATTTCCATTCTCTCTATATATGCCATGATACAATCACTGCAACTACCCAATCAAGTTTAATTCATCTGATTTTCTCCTTTTCTTTTTCCACTGGGTATATCAGCACATCACCAACATATGTAAACTGGATGGATTTGGATTTCAGTTTGCACTTTATAGTTGAGATCTCCTAACTCGGCTCATGATTGGCTGATTGGCAGATCCGCGTCTCTGCTGTGCTCACAAATGCACCATTCATGCTCAATTTGGACTGTGATCACTATATAAACAACAGCAAGGCTATTCGAGAGGCAATGTGTTTCTTGATGGATCCTCAGACTGGCAGAAAAGTGTGCTATGTCCAGTTCCCACAGAGGTTCGATGGCATTGATAAGCACGATCGGTATGCCAACAGGAACACCGTCTTCTTCGATGTAAGAAGTCTAATTAGCTGCAATCTTTATTGCATCTTCATTTCCTCGAACATGATTCTCAAATTAGGATCAACGGAACAAGATAACTACTATTTTCCATTATTGTTGTCGAAGATAACAGGAAATGCATCGAAATCTGATGATTATAGTCATTTTGTAGATCAACATGAAGGGCCTAGATGGAATTCAAGGTCCGGTGTATGTGGGCACCGGGTGTGTCTTCAGGCGACAAGCCCTATATGGTTACAACCCTCCTAGGGGGCCAAAGCGTCCCAAAATGGTGAGCTGCGACTGCTGCCCATGCTTTGGACGTCGCAAGAAGTTCAACATATCCAAAGGTGGTTCAAATGAGCAAGCAGCAGATGGAGGTGGGTCGATCTGAGCCTTTCGGTGTTGCTTCCAATCTAGAACAACCGAGATGAGTTTCGAGTAATGTAGTTTTTATTCCAAATTGTTTCACTCGAGCTGAAGACACGCACATTCCATTTCTAAAAATCATAATTAGGGTTCGACGACGACGACAAGGAGCTGTTGATGTCACAAATGAACTTTGACAAGAGATTTGGTCAGTCAGCGGCATTCGTGACGTCAACTCTAATGGAGGAAGGTGGAGTTCCTCCCTCGTCAAGCCCTGCAGCTCTTCTCAAAGAAGCCATTCATGTCATCAGCTGCGGCTACGAAGACAAAACTGACTGGGGATCGGAGGTAAAAACTAAATCAACTGCTTGATGAACAAAAGCAGAAAAAGTCCACCACAGCTCTTAATTAGGAGCTAACTTTAGCTAAGTAGACTACATTCTAATTAAGAGCTATTTTGCAATTGATTTGTTACTTAAATTCGTGCAGTTGGGATGGATCTACGGATCGATCACCGAGGACATTCTCACGGGGTTCAAGATGCACTGCCGGGGCTGGCGGTCCATCTACTGCATGCCGAAGAGGCCGGCGTTCAAAGGGTCGGCCCCAATTAACCTCTCAGACAGGCTCAACCAGGTGCTCCGGTGGGCACTTGGCTCGGTTGAGATCTTCTTCAGTCGCCACAGCCCAGTCTGGTATGGATACAAGAATGGACACCTCAAGTGGCTCGAGCGCTTTGCCTACGTTAACACCACCATCTACCCCTTCACCGCTCTCCCCCTCCTAGCCTACTGTACCCTTCCTGCTGTCTGCCTGCTTACCGGAAAATTCATCATGCCAACGGTTCGTTCTGTCTTGATTTAATTCTGTTCTCCAATATGTTGATATCACCTTCTCCAATTTCAAATTCTAAATGTTGATGCTTTCTTCATTAAAATATCCAGATTAGTACATTTGCGAGCCTCTTCTTTATATCACTCTTCATCTCAATCTTTGCGACGGGCATCCTTGAGCTGAGGTGGAGTGGAGTGAGCATCGAAGAATGGTGGAGGAACGAGCAGTTCTGGGTCATTGGTGGTGTATCGGCCCACCTTTTTGCTGTCATTCAGGGCTTGCTTAAGGTTCTGGCTGGCATAGACACCAACTTCACCGTCACCTCCAAGGCTACTGACGACGAGGACGAGTTCGGGGAGCTCTACGCCTTCAAATGGACGACTCTGTTGATTCCCCCTACAACTCTATTGATAATAAACCTTGTTGGGGTTGTCGCCGGGATATCGGATGCTATAAACAATGGGTACCAGTCATGGGGACCTCTGTTTGGGAAGCTGTTCTTCTCCTTCTGGGTGATCGTCCATCTCTATCCATTCCTCAAAGGTCTCATGGGCAGGCAGAACAGGACCCCGACAATTGTCGTTATCTGGTCCGTCCTCCTGGCTTCCATTTTCTCGTTGCTGTGGGTGAGGATTGATCCGTTTGTGCTCAAAGCCAAAGGCCCGGATGTAAAGCAATGTGGGATCAATTGTTGATCCATTATTTATCTCTCTCCCTGGAACTGCTTGTGCTTTCTTCTGCGTCTTAAGAGTGAGACCACTGTGAAGTTTTGTATTATACATGAAGTGAGATTACTTTCATTAAAAACATATATAGAGATTGCTTAAAGAAAAATTTTGCTAGAAC
>CM038047.1:5370000-5377500 GCA_021397845.1 Areca catechu | reverse complement strand
CCCCTCTCCTCGCACCTCGAGCCAAAATCCTCATGGAAATCGAGGGCGAGCGCTACCTCCGCCGACCTCCACCTCAGAACCCGAGGGCCGCCCGAGACAAATCAAAGTACTGCCAATTCCACCGCGAGCACGGACATGACACGGAGGAGTGCCGCCACTTGAAGCGGGAGATCGAGGAGCTGATCGGGAGGGGATACCTCCGGAAGTTCGTCAAGAACGAGGCCCCCTCCAAGAAGCAGCCGCTCGCGGCCTTGCCACCTGTCCCTGCGATCGACAACCGGCCAACAGAGAGGCCCGTGGGCATGATCTCACGCGGATCTGGCCGAGCAGAGAAGAGAGCCCGGGAAGCCCCGGAGAATGTAATCCCTCCCAAAGGAGGGGAGTCTAACGGCAATGTAAACAATGATGCCGTGGTGGTCGAAATGACCATCGCAAAACACCCTGTACATCGAATCATGGTGGATAGTGGAAGCTCGGCCGATGTACTTTTTTACGATGCTTTCTCTCGGATGAATTTGCCTCTCGACCAGCTGAAGCCAGTGCACACCCCACTGGTAGGTTTTACAGGGGACTCCGTGGGAGTCGAAGGGGAAATCACTCTCCCAGTTACCGCCGGATCCCCACCTCGGCAGGCAACTATCATGGTAACTTTCACTGTCGTCAGGCTCCCTTCGCCTTACAACGCCATTCTTGGGCGTCCCGGGCTCAACCAACTAGATGCCACCATCTCCACAAAGAGACTGCTGGTGCAGTTCCCCACGCCTTTCGGGTTCGGGGAAATGAAGGGGACGATTCAGCCGGTCCCGCTCTGCCTACAGGCAATCCCAGGCACCAGGGGCGCAGAGCTCGCCCACGATGTCGAGGACCTCGACCTGAGAGAAAAGGAACCCAGGGGAGGGCCCGTAGAGCGCCTGCTCTCCTTTCCCCTTGGTTCGGACCCCCTGAAGACGGTGCAAGTCGGGGCCCAGCTCCCCGAAGAGGAGCGAACCCGCCTGCTGGAGTTCCTCCGTGCCAACGCCGATGTGTTCGCCTGGTCGGCGGCCGACATGCCGGGTATTCCGCCCGAGATTATCATGCACAGCCTGAATGTGGACCCAGGCAGTCGCCCGGTTCGCCAGAAGAAGAGAAGCTTTGCCATGGAGAGGCAGAAGGCGATCGACGAGGAGGTAGAGAAACTTCTCGCCGCCGGTTTCGTCCGAGAAGTCCAATACCCCAGCTGGTTAGCAAATGTGGTCATGGTAAAGAAGAGCAGCGATAAGTGGAGGATCTGCGTGGACTACACCGACCTCAATCGAGCTTGCCCGAAGGACAGCTTCCCTCTGCCAAAGATCGACCAGCTGGTCGACACCACCTCGGGACACCGTCTCCTGTCATTCATGGATGCTTTCTCCGGATACAACCAGATCCGGATGAATCCGGAGGACGAGGAGCGTACCGCCTTCATAACTGACCGCGGGACTTTCTGTTACAGGATGATGCCCTTCGGCCTCAAGAACGCGGGGGCGACGTACCAACGTCTGGTCAATAAAGTCTTCAAAAGACCAGATAGGCCGCAACATGCAGGTGTACGTGGACGACATGCTGGTAATGAGCAAACTTGACTCGGACCACGTAGCCGACCTGGCGGAGACGTTCGGCAACCTCCGGCGCCACCAGATGAAGCTGAATCCGGCGAAGTGCGCCTTCGGGGTCTCCGCCGGAAAGTTCCTAGGGTTCATGGTGACCCAGAGAGGAATCGAGGCCAACCCGGAGAAGGTCCAGGCCATCCTGGACATGGAGCAGCCAGCCTCCAAGAAACAAGTGCAGCAGCTGACCGGTCGGGTTGCGGCCCTTAGCCGTTTTATTTCCAGGTCGGCGGACCGCTGCCGTCCCTTCTTCAAGGTGCTGAGGAAGATGAATGGTTTCGCCTGGACCGAGGAATGCCAGCAGGCCTTCGAGGAGTTGAAGAAGACGCTCGCATCACCACCTTTGCTGTCCAGGCCCGAGGAAGGGGAGGAGCTTACCCTCTACTTGGCCGTTACCCCGGAGGCCGTCAGCTCTGTCCTGGTCCGAACCGACGACCACGGGATCCAGCGACCGGTGTACTATACCAGCAAACTCCTCCAGGACGCGGAGCTCAGGTATTCCCGGCCCGAGAAACTCGTTTTTGCGCTAATAGCTGCCCAGCATCTCAGGCCCTATTTCCAAGCGCATGCCACGCCGTCGACGGATCAACCGCTGATTGGACCAACCTCGGGGCGATTGGGCACTGAAACTCAGCGAGTTCGATATTACATACCGACCGAGGTCGGCAATGAAGGCACAGGTGCTGGCCGACTTCTTGGTCGAATGCGCAGGTTTGGGCAAGGAGCCCGAGGAGGACTCCTCGGCCCAGCCGATGGAGGTCGGCACCAACGAGCCCGGAGAGGACGCCTGGATCCTCCATGTAGACGGAGCCTCAAACTCCGGCGGGAGCGGAGCTGGGCTCATCCTTGCAAACGGCGACGGAGTCGTCGCCGAGTGCGCGCTCCGTTTCCAGTTCCCCGCGACAAATAATCAAGCGGAGTACGAGGCACTTCTCGCCGGACTCAGGGTCTCCCGCGAGCTGGGCGTGACCAACCTCAGAGCTTTTACTGACTCCCAGCTCGTGGCGGGGCAGGTGTCCGGGGAGTACGTCGCTCACGACCCCCAGATGGCAAGGTATTTGGAGCTCGTCAAGGCGGGCGCGTCCAAGTTCCGGCGCTTCAACATCTTCCATATCCCCCGCAGGGAGAACGCCCGCGCGGATGCCCTCTCTCGGTTGGCGACTCTGCCGGACACAATGCTGGGACGCGCTCATGTGGAGCGACTCGAAGTCCCAAGCCTCGAAGCACCGGCGGGGGTCCATCAGGTCAGCCAGGAGCCCGGCTGGATGGACAAGTACGCCGCATACATCACCAGCGGCATTCTGCCGGAAGACCGAGACGCGGCTCGCCTCATCAGGAAGAAGGCCGTGCGGTTTGTCCTGATGGACGGGCAGCTGTATCGAAGGTCCTACTCTTATCCCCTCCTCAAGTGCATTGGACCCACAGAAGCCCAGCTTGTGCTCAGGAGATTCACGAAGGCATCTGTGGGAACCACGTGGGGGGCAGGGCATTGGCATACAAGGCCCTTCGTCAAGGCTACTTCTGGGAGACGATGAAGGAGGACGCCGCCGACTTCGTGAAGAAATGCGACCGGTGCCAGCGCCACGCCACGGTACAGCGGCAACCCTCCAACCCGATCTCCAGCTCTCAGCCCCCTGGCCGTTCGCCCAGTGGGGGATGGACCTCCTGGGCCCATTCCCGCCGGCGTCCGGCCAGCGGAAGTTCCTGATAGTGGCTATCGACTACTTCACAAAGTGGGTCGAAGCCGAACCCTTGGCAAGAATCACCGAAGCAAACGTCGCCAAGTTCTTCTGGAAGTCCATCGTCTGCCGCTTCGGCCTCCCCCACACCGTGGTCACCGACAACGGACGCCAGTTCGACTGTCGAGAGTTCGAGATTTCTGCAACGATCTCGGCATCAAGCATCGCTTCACTTCGGTGGCGCACCCCCAGACCAACGGGGAGGCTGAGGTCACGAACAGGACCATTCTTCAGGGCCTCCGCACGCGGCTAGACCAAGCCAAGGGCAGGTGGGCCGACGAGCTTCCCAGCGTTCTTTGGGCATACCACACCACTCCAAGGACGGCTACTGACGAAACCCCATTCAACCTCGTCTTCGGGGCGGAGGCAGTCATCCCGATCGAGCTCAGCATACCCACGCTGCGCGTGGAACAATACGACGAGACAGAAAACCCGGCCAGGATGATGCTCAACCTAGACCTCCTCGAAGAAACAAGGGACAAGGCCCGAATTCGAATGGCGGCATACCGGCAACGTGTAGCCAGATATTACAACTCCCGAGTACGGCCGAAGGTTTTTCGTCCCGGGGACTTGGTCCTCCGGCGTGCAGAAGCCTCCCAGCCACGAGAGTGCGGCAAGCTTTCACCCAACTGGGAAGGCCCTTATCGGGTAGCAGAAGTCCTCCCTCACGGAGCATGTTACTTGGAAGAATTGGGAGGTGCCAGGTTCCCCGGACATGGAACCCTCGAACCTGAGAATGTACTACCAGTAATGTAAGGCTCCCAGTTTCCCTAACAAAGCTTCTTCACTTTAAACGTTCTTCTCTAACTTCAACAAGAAGGCCTGCAGCATCGAGCCAGTCCGGAAGATCCTGGGCTTCGGCCTGGAAGGTGGCGTCGAACCCAGTTCGCCCACGCAAGCCCGGAGCACAGCTCAGCAAGCCGTGCAAGTTTGAGAAAGCCTGCGGCATCGAGCTCAGTCCGGAAGATCCTGGGCTTGGCCTGGAAGGTGGCGTCGAACCCAGTTCGCCCACGCAAGCCCGGAGCACAGCTCAGCGAGCCGCGTAAGGTTTGAGAAAGCCTGCGGCATCGAGCTCAGTCCGGAAGATCCTGGGCTTCGGCCTGGAAGGTGGCGCCGAATCCGCTTCACCCACGCAAGCCCGGAGCACAGCTCAGCAAGCCGCGTAAGGTTTGAGAAAGCCTGCGGCATCGAGCTCAGTCCGGAAGATCCTGGGCTTCGGCCTGGAAGGTGGCGCCGAATCCGCTTCGCCCACGCAAGCCCGGAGCACAGCTCAGCAAGCCGCGCAAGGTTTGAGAAAGCCTGCGGCATCGAGCTCAGTCCGGGGGATCCCGGGTTTCGGCCCGGAAGATGGTGCAGGAACTGTGTTGTTCGCGCAGGCACGAAGGCAGCCCAAAGTCGAACCTGCTCAGGATTCTTGCCTTGCCGCAACACGGTTTTGCAGACCCCGTCCTTCGATTTAGTATGGAAGGACCAGGCCCGCAGTTGTCTCGGGTGTCCCAGACGACATCTCAGAAACAAACAAACAAAGAAGAAGAAAAAAGAAGCAAAGATGATAGACAAATTTTTATGAAAAAGAAGTCTTCATTACAAGGTGTTCAGTACAAACTGAGAGCCCCGACAGGCCGGGACTCCCCAAAAAAAAGAAGACAAAGAAAGCAAAAGTACAAGGCGACAGTCACTGGGGCGCAGGGTCGGCGCCGTCCGCCGGAGGTGCGGACGCCACCTCTTCAACCTCCACGACAACCGGCTCTTGGGGCTGTGTCTGGGCCGCGGCGTCGTCGGTCGGAGCTGCTGCAGGTGCCGCCTGAAGTGTCGCCTGGGTCGTGCCGGAGGCCCTGCCCTCGCTCCCCGGCTTCCTGCCGCCGACGACGACCGCACTCAGGTCCAGTTGGGGGAAGAAGGCCCCCACCTTTTCCCGGCACATCCGGAACCCCTTCAGGAAGGAGTCCACGGCGGCCTCCGGACTTCCGACGTAAACTCGTCGGAAGCCCGGAACTTGGGGACGGCCTCCAGCGCTTCTCGCTTCGCCGCCTCCAGGAGCCCGTTGATGTAAGAGCTCGGTCCTTGCCACGGCCGCCTCTCGCCGGGCCTCGTCCAACTGACGCTCCAGGAACAAAGAGTGGGCCTGCAGGCGGGCCTTCTCCGCTGCGTCCTCCTCAGTACGGCGCTGGTTGGAGGTCCGCTCCTCCGCCAAGGAGGCCTCCAGTTCCTTGTTCCGCTCCTCGGAACGCCCAGGTCGGACTGGAGGGCCTGCTTCTCAGCTCGCAGCTCGGCCCCCTTGTCCATCAAGTCCTTCACGTCGGCCGCGAGCTTTCCAAGCTTCTGCTCCCGATCGGAGTCTCGCTTGGCATTCCCTACGAGGTAGTTCCTCAGTAGGAGGACGTCGTTCCCGATCTGCAAGGGCAAAAATAACATGTCAGTACCGAGGCAGGAGGCCTCGGATTGGAAGAGAAAAGAAGAGTCAAAGTTCAGACTTACCGTGAAGAGTTGGGGCAGGATGCCGAGCAGCGCATCCGCATAATCTCGGCCGCCCCGAGCTCGGCGGTCCCGGGCGGTGGAAGCGTACTCCATCACCCTCTCCGCCAGCCTCGGTCGAGGATGACCGAGTCCCGGTGCGAGATCACCGGCGCTGGGCCCTTCGGGCCGATCCCCGCGACAGCTGCCCCCTCTGCTGGAGCTGCAGCCGACGGACCGGCGGTCGCCACTGGCGGTGCCGTTGGGCTGTTGACAGGAATGGGCCCGATGATGGGCAGAGCGGCGGGCGCCGGAGCTCTCTCGGCAGCGCTGCCAGGCCGTGGGGCCGAGGTACCAGGGGCGCCGCCCTGAGGAGGTCTGGGGGAGAAACAGCGGCAGCTAGGCCGGGCACGGTCGCCGCTGCGACCTCCCGGCTCGTCTCTGTGCGAGCCCTCTTCGCCACGGGCTCGTCCACGTCGACGACCTCCCTTGGGCCGCTCCCTCCAGAAGGTTCTCTAAGGAAAACTTCATCCCTGCAAAGTGGAGAAATCAGAAGGTTAGACAGTTCAATCTTAAAAAAGAGGGGGGGGGCAGAAGTTAATGCGGGACCAAATCTCACCGGTCTCCCGGATGGGACTGATGCCGGCCTCAAAAAGATTCTGCTCAGAAAGCAGAACCTCGAGCGGCGGGACCACGTCACTCAGGAGCTGGGTGTAAGACTCCTGGTCCGCGGCCTCAACCCGAGAACTCCGGTTCGGCGACCGGTCCGGTTCGCTCCAGGCCCAGTCGACGTCGTCGACCGAGGCAAAGAAAAAACGGCTCTTCCATCCCTTGACCGAAGAAGGGAGGTCGAACCGGAGACACCTAGGCCGGGGCGAAATGTACCACCAGCCATCATCGGTGGAGCACTTCTTCAGGGTGAACAGGGCCTGAAGAGTGAAAAACGGGCAACGAACCCGTGGAAATGGCAGAAGACAATGAAGGAGAAGATGACCCGGATGGCATTAGGAGCCAGCTGGGCCGGGACGAGCCGGAAATGGCTGAGGAAGGAAGGAAAAAAAAAGGGTGCAGAGGAAAACGAAGACCCCGAGGAGGAAGTCTTCGTAGAAGGCAATGCGGCCGGGGCCACTCATGGTGACACGCTCCCCGGACCGCGGAGCAAACAGATGGACAGATCTTGGGATGCCATAGGCATCCCAGAGCAGAGAAAGATCACCTTCGGTCATGGTAGAGGCATGACCGGAGGGACCGGCGGGAAGAAGTGGCGGAGCCGGAAGAGAAGCCAAGGCAGGGAGTGAACGGAGGGGCACGGCAGGCGCAACCGGGGGGGACCGGATCCCCCTGGGGATGCCAATGGTGACACCCCGGGTTGCAAACGCCGGCGGACCTCCTCTGGATTACCTCCTCATCCGAGGAGGAAGAAGATGGAGTCCTCGGCCGGGATGGACGGCCTCGTCCGGATTAGAAGAAACATGGCGACGGCGCGCCATGGAGAAGGAAGAAGAAAGGGACTGAATAAACGAGAGAGAAGGAGGGGGGCTAGAGAAGAAGAAGACGCTTACCCAAAAATGCACAGACGGGCGCGAGCAGCAGAAGTTGTTAGCCTGCAGCAAACCGCCCACGAAGCAAGGGAAAAGGCCTCGTTCTGGAAAGTCCCCTCCCTTTCAAACTCAGCCGGCAGC
>CM038047.1:5305000-5365000 GCA_021397845.1 Areca catechu | reverse complement strand
TCAATCACGTGGCCACTAACTCCAACACCAACAATATCAAGATGGCCAAAATCAGGCAGCAACCACTTACGGTCATGGAGGGGTTAAGCTAACCGACCCCATTTAATTAGAGGCAAGTGGGCTTAACTATATTTTGGCACATCTATCATTATAAATAATGATAAGAGGGGACACTCACGGCAAGCAAGGCAAGTAAGCCAAGCAAAAGCAAATTTCTTAAGTTTCTTTCACTCTCTCGCTTTGAGAACTCTTCATTCTGTTGCTCGAACCTTCACTGACTTAGACATCGGAGTGTCCCCCGCCGAAAAAAATCCGGTCAGGGGACCTATTTTGCAGGGTCCACGGGAGGCAAACCAGCAATCCAGCCGCTCTGTCTGGTTCGTGGGGGTTCGATGCCAACAAATTGGCATGCGAGGTAGGGGAAGCGAGCAAAGCACCATCTTCTCTTGAAAAGGAGAGTTTGAAGAAGCCGTAATGGTGAAAGGTAAGACTTAAAATACTTCGACAAGCAGGGGACGTTTTCCCTCTTGGAGGAACGATCCCCGGTGAAAAATAATGTCCCACCCCCTACACTGGTTGTGGAACAGCACCAGTTCAAAGCCCTCCTGAACCGGGTTGATGCTCTCTCAACCATGGTTCAAAACTTTCAGGAGACTGCCCTCTAAGTGGGGCATCCGCCCGCTGCCTCTAGACAATCATCGATCTAGAGAGAGAAGAGACTACCACCATGAGTCTACCCGATGCTCCCCTCGAGATCGGCCCTCTCATAAGGGCCAAAGCTCCCGACATTCAAAGCAAATTGACGATCGATATGTGAGGAAGAGATCCCGGCGATCCCCCTCTATCTCCTCTGAAGATTCTACTCCCAAAAGTGCTGGGCAAAAAGGAGCCCATTGCAATTATGAAGAAAAGTTTAAGATGCTCAAGGCACAGATCGTGAGGCTCCGCAATAAAAAAAAAAGATGGCAAATTCATGGCCTACGACTCGCGGCCTCCGTTCACCTCCAAATAATAGAGGAAATCATCCCTCGACATTTTAAAGTCCCTTAGATGGAATCCTACGATGGGACCATAACCCTCTTGATCATCTGTGATGGGGACATCAGGATCAACCCTAGTTCACTATGGGTCCTTGAATTTTGAGATCTTTCAGTCCCTTAACCAATTTTCAATTTTGCTGAAAAAACTCAAGTCCTGTTAGCCCTTTGAGTCTTGTAATTAGGGCTTAAGTTAGTTGAGTCATTTGAAGTCCTGTAATTAGGGTTTAGCTTCATTAAGCTCAAGTGAACACATTTGAGTCCTGTTTGGGGTCCTTGAGTCCTGTTTTGATCCTTGTTATATCTGAGTCTGGTAGTCCATTAGTCCCGAGTCACTTGTATTAAAGTGAGCCAAGTTTTGTAATAAAGTTAGTCCATCAATTGAGTCCTATAATGAAGAGTGAGTCTTGTAACAAATTGGGACAAGAAAGTCTAGTGAGTCCCTTGTCTCAAGTCCATGAGTCCTGTATTTTAGTTCAAGTCCAGTATAAGAGAGGAGAGTCACCAGATCCCATCCAGGCCCCTACTGTTCATGCGCCTGGGCCTATACTCAAGCCCACATGCCCGGCCCCTGTCATGCCTCAGGGATGGCATCCTCCCAATCCAAGAGCAAGTGGCGTCCCAGGCCTTCCTTATCCCAGAATAAGGTTGGTACCCCAGGCCTTTCCAAGCCCACCAAGAAGCAACACGCCAAGCCCATATGGAGGCCGTCAAAATCCACAAGCTTGCTGCCCAAAGTCCAAGCCCAAATGAAGGAGGCATCCTAGCCCATGAGGAGCCCTTTGATCAAGTCCAAGGAGGCCCTTTGACCAAGTCAAAGGAGGCCCTTTGACCAAGTCAAAGAAGGAGAGATGTCCACATCCTTTTAGGAATCAGTCTTAATTCTATTCAAATTTGTAATCCTTTTCCTATTCAAATTTTATACTCCAATCCTAACAAGGAGAGGACATGGGAGCACCTATAAATACCCCATCCCTCCCCCTCTTGTAATAGACCTTGATAAATTATGATTAATGAAAAGTTGAGAGTTTCTTCTTATCATTGCCTTTGCCTTTATGCATCGACCTCCGTGAGGGAGTGGGTGAGAGACCCGTTTGCCTTTGCTCCTTGAGAATCGAGGGGTGTGAGGCCCTATTTATCAAAACCCTAGCCACTATCTACTTGGATGCCTATCTTCCTGCTCCCATCTTGGCTGCCCCATCCAACCTTCTCTTCCCTTTTTCCTTTTTCTTTTCTCAATCTGATATTTTTTTCTAATTCCTTGATAGGTGTCTTGTAGGTCCCTCCAGTTCTGCGAAGATTAGACACCGTTTGCTTTGCCTTCGAACAAGCGGATAAAAAGCTGACGGATCCACGGGTTTTTCCGGCTTGACTTTCCATGCCGCATCCGGGAGCAAAAAGTGATCTCTTCATGGAAGCAGCAGCAAACATTGCCAGGTACACACCCCTTAGCCCTCTAGATCGAGTTATTGCAGAAGAGCTTGCCCTACCGGGGTTTCTTAGCTCTGGTGGTCCTGTTTTATTTTTTCTTTTGAGGGTATTTTTGCATGCTTACGGTCTAGAATTTCTATAGGATCACCCTTTTTATCTTTTTGACTTGAAATTCAGGAATTAAAATCTTAACTTAATGCTGAATCCATGAAAATTCCTTTGCATGCTAATTAGTCCCGCATCAATTTGGTGTCAGAGCACTTTTAGGGCTAATTTTCTTCATCCCGTAATTCCTGCATATAGTCTGTTAAATTAATTGTTTCTCCATATAGGTATTTCATAAAAATCTTATTCTTATTTTGATGGATTCATCATATTATATTTTTTTTTATCAATAATTTTTTTATTATTTATTTTGAATCATATAATTTTTGCATGCCTGTTTTCTGCCCTAGAAAACTTCTACATCCTATCATCTGCACTAGGAGTCCGAGTTTAGGTCTGCTTTAACCACTTAGGCATATTGTTTTCCTCTAATTTTTGTGATGAGTATTCCCTGAGTCATCCTCTATTTTAATAATATTTTTTTTCAGATTTTACAGAACCAAAAATTATAAAAAAATCTACATCATAGAAACCCTAACCAGAAATCTATCTTTTCTGCACCCAGTTAGAAACCCTGGGTTTTTCATAGTCAAATCATTTTTACTCTACATGAAATTTGGTAGGGATCATCCTCCCACATCATTCTCTATCTAAAAATTCTTTTAAAATTTTTATGCTCTGAAATCCATGCTAACTTCTGCATCAAAGAAAAGTAGAACAAAAAAATTTTTCTGCTATTCCTGCATACTGGACTTAACTAAACCTAATCAACTACCAAACCCCACCAAACCGAAGCCAATTTGTTTGATAACTTAACCAATTTAAATTTAAGTTGCCACCTCATAAAAAGAGATAAAAAAAAAATTATTTTTCTATTTTGTTATTAGATTGCATTAGGTTTATTGATTGTGCATCATCTCATTTAAAAAAATCTTAAGGACAATTTTCTATCCCATATCAGGACAGGATTTCATCACCTATCCGTTGGAAAATGTGTCCCGAAGCCAATTTCTACTGTAGACAGTTGTACATTTGATGTAATTGTATATGAATTATATTATTGAATAAAATATTATTCTGGCAGTTCATCACTATTTCATCTTTCTGTAATGAGTTCTTGAGTGATGAAGTCCTTAAGACTATTTGTATATGATATAAAGAAGATATATCATATAGTCCTAAAATTGTTCGCGACCAAATGATACACTTATTTCAGGATGATAGTATATCAAGTATAGGTCGTTGTGTGCCATAGTCGTTGGTTGTCCTCTTAACCAAGGAGTGTGGAGACACTGGTATGGCATGCAAATGTTGTGTCTGACATTTCATCAAACGTGACCCATCTGTACTTTTTCTGCCTAGAGTTTTGATATGGACGTAGTTATCCCTCAAACATGAGATTGTCATGGTAGCTTGCGAGCAACTCACTGTACTTTGGTGCTGGACTATCTGAATTTCTAATCCAGGGATGGAAGGTTTCTGGGTACAGTTAAGTATTCGTGTAGCAGTGATTGGATCAAGATGGGATTGACCCCTCTAAAGTGTTTGGAGCAGATATCTTACTGTGTTTCAATTTAGCAAAACATTGGCCAGGATAGTCTCTGTAAAATGTTACAGGACTTGTGAGGTTGAGATACATTATTGATGGACTTTATGGGTTGGGTAGTTTAACCCTAAGTCTTCCTGAGCATTGAGGTCAAAGGGATTAATTACAAGGTTTCCATATCTCCTGGTTCTTGATTGTTGCTCTGCAACTTCGACCTATCCGGACGTCGGGTGTCATTGCTAGATGGCGACTTTGACTGGTATTGGAAATATTCCAGTGCTACCGGCTTAGTGTTCGAACCTATGGGGTCACACACCATAGGGGTTTCTACTTGTTCTAGTGATCGGAGAACGATTGGGAATCGTTCATGGACTCACAAAGGAAAAGTGTTTTTCTTTATCCAAGTGTCGATACTTGATATTCTTGAAAGTGTCGACACTTGTGTAAGTGTCGACACTTGTTGATTTCGCAAGTGTAGACACTTGATGTCACAAAAGCTTGTGACATAAAATTTTCACTAATAGTTGGTGATGCATGGAGGTGAATTAAGTAATGTGATTACTTGATAGCCCAATTTGATTGAGCTATAAAAATCTGGAATGAATCAAATGGGATTTGGTTCAAAATAGGTTTGGGTCCAATTGGGTTGAACCCAATGTATGCACACTTGACCCAATTGATTTCAGTTATGAACTAAAATTAATTAAGACATTAATCTGAATTTAAATAAGTTTAAATTCAGTTTTGGGAAGTTATGTAACTTCCCATGACCATAACTCCCCATAACTATCCATAACCCCTCCATTATCACCCATAACTCCCCACTCTCCCTCTCCCTCTCTATCTACAAAATGGGCTGAAATGGGAGGACGAAAATAGGAAGAATTAAATAAAGAAATGCTGGAAAAATCAAAAGGGAAGAAAGGGAAGAAACTAGGAAAGGTTCTAGTTCTTGTATGGGTGTGAAGTTTTTGGAAAAATGTGCATATTTGTACCTAGTGATCTAGGTCTTGGGATTGAGTGTTTGGGAAGGGTTTCAACCACTCATTCTCCACCTCTTGAGTTTCTTCATTCATTCGGAGAGTCCGGCATCGAAAGAAGAAAAAGGAGTTCCGATCAAATCGTTCCACAACAAGCTAGCACTTGGAGTGGAAGTAGATTTTGAAAGAGCCCTGGTGTGAACCACTTGTAGAGGCCGGACACGTGTGCGGCTAAGCAGAGTTCTTCTTCCTCCTCCTGGATCTTTCGCAGCGGAGAGTGTCTCCACTTCATACGATGTATGGTTTTACATATATAGATATGTTGCTTTGAAATGTTCATAGCATGAGTTCATGATTTCATAGTTTATATTAATCATTCATGCAAGATCTTGGGCTAAGTAGCATAGAATAATTCTAAAAGCATGCTTAGATTAAATGTTAATCTTCTCGATCATGCTTCTGATGCATGTTGTTTTGCAAAAGTTTTAAAATATAAAGCATTCTCGCTACTAGTTTTCCTTTCACTATCCTGGGTCCAAAACAACCACCTTGCATATGTACCCAAGCCCTAATTAAAATTAACTAGCAACCTAATAGATTTAGGAACACCAACAGGTCGGGTCCGAGTCTTGTGAGGAAACTAGTGCATCCAACCCATCATCTATTACTGGAAGCTAGTGTCTAAGGATAGAGGTCCAGAGGCAAACGCCCTAAGCGGACTGGTGGTTACTTAATTAGGACCCTATCACAGGCAGGGAGAGCCTCCCACCACCCCACCTCTTACCTAGCAAATAGAAGGATTAGGTGTTGTGTTGAGTGTAAGTTGAGCTAACTCATAGGTTTTGGCTCTAGGTCTAGCAAACCCTAGCACGGTTACCCTTGTGTGCATGATTGCATCATAATTCCTTGATTGATTGATTGCATGACTACTAGATCCGGAGTCCAGTACAAGCAGTCTAAATCCCAGCCCAATCTAACCATGGACAACGACTTTAGTGCTCAACTGAGGGCCCTTACTGATCAAATAGTCCAGATGAATGCCCAATTGACCACTCGGATGAACCAAATGAACAATAGGTTTGACCAGGTAGAAAACTGAGTAGGAACCCTAGAAAGAACCCACGAATCCAATACTAAACCTGATTCACCCATTTCCACCTCTCATAACCCTAGGAGAGCCCAAAACCATGACCAATTCTGGGAACCCAACCCTAGGAGAGCCCAGCACCAGGAACCCCACCGGGAACCCAACCCTAGGAGATACAATCATGATGACCAGGACCAAGATGAGAGAATCCTTAGGAGCATCAGGGTAGATCCGCCCACCTTTGATGGCACCTTAGATCCCAAGGTCTACATAGATTAGGAAGGAGGCATGAAGCAGTATTTTCAATGGTATGCCTTGAGTGATGAAAGGAAATGTAAATTTGCCAAGCTCAGACTAACTGGCCAGGCTAGGTTATACTGGGAACACATAAAGCGCTTGGGTAGACAACGAAACCATGATCCCATAACCACGTGGATGGCTATGAAGCTAAAACTTAGGGCAAAATATGTTCCCTCATATTACCAACAGTGCCTTCTAGACCGGTGGCAAAGGTTAAGGCAGGAAAATAAGTCTGTGTCAGAATACATAGTCAAGTTTGATGAGTTTCCATAAGGTGTTGCCTAGACGAACCCGAATCAGTGATCATATCTAGGTTTATGGCTAGCCTTCATGAAGACATCCAGTGGGAACTGTTTTATTGGCAGATTCAGGGCCTAGAGGAAGCCTATCACTTAGCTAGGGAATTCGAGTCATATCAAAGGGAACTCATGATTAGTCAATCTAAGTCTAACAATATTGATCCCCCTAAATCTAAGCCCAGATCTAGCCGACTTCCTTTAAAACAGCCAACTCCCATTGCCCCTAGCCAGACCTAGGACTTAGTCAGGTGTGTCCGAGCCAACCTAAGCCCAGTATCCCACTAATTCCCATGAGTAATAGGAGTAAGAACCCTGAAATACAAATTGATTGCAATGATTTTCAAGAATTGGAGTATCCCCAGGTTGAAAAGCTAGAGAAGAATAAAAGTAAGTCACTAGAGGTTCAGAGAAGTCCCAACACCACGTGCTTTAGATGCCACAAACCAGGACACTATGCTAGCCAATGTCCAACCAAAGCCTTACATATAGGATAGCTAGAAAAGGATGAGTCTGAACCCATTGCTGAACCTGAAGAAGAGGTACATGAGGCTGACTCAAGTCTGATCGAGAAGTATGAAGAGGTTGAAATCCTTGAAAATCTATGGAAAGAAACTTTTGAACCCATTGAAGAGTCTAAAGAAGATACCTATGACTTGAGCCTAGAGCAAGAAAGTGAACCCACTAAGGACCTAACAGAAAAAGTTCCTGAACCCACTAAAAAATTTGGAGGAGAAGTGACTAGGCCAGGATCAAACATAGTTGATGAGAATGAGGGTTCACCAGAATTGTCCATTGAGGAGGTCCAGGAACCAATCCCTAAGGAACAATCCAAGGAAGTTGATATTATTTTAGAGGACTTTCCTATTAAGCTTCCCAAAAACCTTCCTGATGACCTTCCACCAATAATGGATTCCCAGCCTACTCTAGAACTAGTGCTTGTAAACCACTCTAGTGCCAAACATGTGGTTAGGACAAGCACCCAGCTAATTTCCCTCAAGCATAGAAGCTTGTTGAACCATGTCTACCCTAAAGACTTCCATGCTACAATCCATGTCCTACAGTTCTGGAGAGGATATTTATTGCTCCTAGAAAACTTACGGTACCCATACCATAAGACTTTTAGATTTTATGACTCCTAGAAAATTTTAAGTTTGAAACCTAAAAGGTGGATTGAGTTTTGGATTTGCATCTTTAACATAGGGGATGAAATAAGAATAGAGACTGAAATGCTACGTGGTTTTAATTCTGAAAGATCCCTAGGCCTAATCCCACTATTCATACATGCACAGATCTTTGCACAGCATTTGCATCAAGACATTAGCATTTACTTGAACACTAATAATAACATGGCTAATTCCCGAATTCGAGTCAAAGAGTATGCTGAGGGAGATCATGTAAAGATTAGGTCTAGACCTGAGTGGTTTCCTCTGGGAGCCATTAAGAAGCTACATGATGTGGGACAATTAAGAAAACCTAATTTACTGATTATTAACTTAATTAACAGTGAAAAATAGTAATTGATTTTTTTTTATAATTTTTGGATTTTTAGAGACTCAAAGTATGTAATTAGGGAACTAGTCAATTAGTTTATACCCGCACAAGTAGATCGAACAAAGTAATTAAAAAAATCAGGATTTGGTGGCTGAGAAACCACTATAAACTAGGGTTTACTTTCAAAAACTCAAAGACTAAAGAGTAGAGAGGGTTTTTGAATTTTATCAACGTCGAATTTTCTCTCTAAAATAGATTTGTTGGAACTCTCAAATCTCACGGCAGGGCTTCAAGATTTCGATCTTCGGGCTCCAATCTTCCGCGATATCGGTTCTAAGGCAAGAACACCTGACTTTAGTTCATGATCACCTGCAATCACTCAACAAAAGAAGATCGATCAATTAGAATGAAGCAAAGAAGGAAAAGGATGGAAAGTAAAAAAGAAGAGGGAAGGAAGTAGTTGGCTAGGGTTTTTCAGATGTCTGGATAAGTAGGGCCTCACACCCCGCGATGTTCCGAAGAACAAAGGAAAGGGCCTCAACCAACTAATTAATTAAAGCCCAACTTGATCAAATTGATCAAGAGGCATAACCAACTAAACAAACTTGGTAAATAGGGTTTGGTCCCAAAATAGGTTTTGACATAACTGATAAATGGAATTTTTATACAAACCCTAATTGGTAAAAAGGGCTAATTGACACTGGACCATTTATAATCCAATTGAAATTGGAGTTTTTTTAGAGACTCAATTTTGGATCCAAGGGTTTTGACAGGGACTCAATTTTAAGATTTAGAACTAAACCCAGCTAAGCCAAAATAACAAAAATTAAAGATAAAATATTTACAGATAAAAAGGGTTTGGGTTCAGCGCTTTATTCATAAGTGATCCATAGGGATATGGGTTCGACCTGTCGATCTTTTCTGGTCCTGGTGTCTGCACCACTACACGCCTGTGAAGCTGGACCCTTACATGTGATAAGGAGAGTTGATCCTAGTGCATTTGTGCTTAAGTTACCCTCGGATTTTGGCATTAGCTTGACTTTCAATATCTCGAGCCTAGTTGTGCATAGGGCACCAACAATGACACCTAATGAGATTTTTGGACCTCACCCTATTCCTGAGAGAGAAACCTTACCTAAGTATCCACTAAATTACCCTGGAAGAGGAATACAGATCGAGCGTGACCTGGATGGCCAAGTTGTTATGACTCGGGACCAAGGCTATCCATATCGTTTGGTCCGATGGCAAGGCCGACCGAACTTTATATGTTCGTGGATTCCTTGAGAGGACCCACAGCACCACGACCCAACCTTTTTACCTGCACCAGATTGACTCTTACTCGACAGGATCGAGTTTCTCCCATCCCGGGAGAATTGATGGGGACATCAGGATCAACCCTAGTTCACTATGGATCCCTGAACTTGGGGATCTTTCAGTCCCTTAACCAATTTTCAATTTTGCCAAAAAAAAAACAAGTCCTATTAGCCCTTTGAGTCTTGTAATTAGGGCTTAAGCCAGTTAAGTCATTTGAAGTCCTGGTATTAGGGTTTAGCTTAATTAAGCTCAAGTGAACCCATTTGAGTCCTGTTTAGGGTCCTTGAGTCCTGTTTTGATCCTTGTTATATCTGAGTCCGGTAGTCCATTAGTCCCGAGTCACTTGTATTAAAGTGAGCCAAGTTTTGTAATAAAGTTAGTCCATCAATTGAGTCCTGCAATGAAGAGTGAGTCTTGTAATAAATTGGGACAAGAAAGTCCAGTGAGTCCCTTGTCTCAAGTCCATGAGTCTTGTATTTTGGTTCAAGTCCAGTACAAGAGAAGAGAGTCACCAGATCCCATCCAAGCCCCTACTGTTCATGCGCCTGGGCCTCTACTCAAGCCCACATGCCCGGCCCCTGTCATGCCTCAGGGATGGCATCCTCCCAGTCCAAGAGCAAGTGGCGTCCCATGCCTTCCTTAGCCCAGAATAAGGTTGGCACCCCAGGCCTTTCCAAGCCCCCCAAGAAGCAACACGCCAAGCCCATATGGAGGCCGCCCAAATCCACAAGCTTGCTGCCCAAAGTCCAAGCCCAAATGGAGGCATCCTAGCCCTTGAGGAGCCCTTTGACCAAGTCCAAGGAGGCCCTTTGACCAAGTCAAAGAAGGAGAGATGTCCACATCCTTTTAGGAATCAAGTCTTAATTCTATTCAAATTTGTAATCCTTTTCCTATTCAAGTTTTGTACCCCAATCCTAACATAGAGAGGACATCGGAGCACCTATAAATACCCCACCCCTCCCCCTCTTGTAATAGACCTTGATGAATTATAATTAATGAAAAGTTGAGAGTTTCTTCTTATCATTGCCTTTGCCTTTGTGCATCGACCTCCATGAGGGAGTAGGTGAGAGACCCGTTTGCCTTTGCTCCTTGAGCATCGAAGGGTGTAAGGCCCTATTTATCAAAACCCTAGCCACCATCTACCTGGATGCCCATCTTCCCACTCCCATCTTAGCAGCCCCATCCAACCTTCTCTTCCCTTTCTCCTCTTTCTTTTTTCAATCTGATATTTTCCCTAATCCCTTGATAGATGTCTCGCATGTCCCTCCAGTTCTGCGAAGATCGGATGCCGTTTGCTTTGCCTTCGAACCAGTGGATAAAAAGTCAACGGATCCATGGGTTTTTTTGGCTTGACTTTTCAGGCCACATTCGGGAGCGAGGAGTGATCTCTTCACAGAAGCAGCAGCAAACATTGCCAGGTACACACCCCCAAGCTGATGCAGGACAAATAATTAAAACCTAATTATCAGAGAATAGCAGAGAATAATTTTTTTAGATTTTTTCAGATTTTTAAAGAAGACTCAAAGGAGACAGTAAAGAAAACTAGTCCTAGTTAACTACCCGCACAAGTAAACTTACAAAGTAATTAGAAAGCAGGACCTGGTGGTTGAGAAACCACCGTAAAGTAGGATTTACTTTCAACTAATCAGAAATTAAAGAGAAGGGAATAAGTTTTCATTTTTACCAATGAAAATCACTCATCTGAAATAGATATGGCAGGACTCTCAAGATTCTCGCGGCAGGGTTTCAAGAACTCATTCTCGGGCTCCAATCTTCCGCATGATGCTGGTTTCGAGGCAAGAACACATGTCTTTGATTTCAGATCACCTGCAAATACTCAACAAAAAAAACTAAAGGTAATAAGCAGCAAGGAAAGGAAATTGAATGGAAAAGGAAAGGGTTAGAAGAGGTGGCTAGGTTTTCTTGTCAGCTAGATAGATAGGTATCACGTCCCGAATCCAGAACTAGGATCGGCTATGTAACCGGCCATACAACCCTAGGTATCATCCTAGAGATCATGCCAAGCCTAACCTTCAATTCGACATCCAAATAGTGGTAAGGAACAAATTTCTCTAATTTTTTTAAAATTTTATTTATAGAATTTCTCATAAAGGTTAATAGACAGATAAAATTCAACTAAAATTTAACATAAACTCAGATATTAACACCTAAATCCTAGCTGCTCACTGACTGATCCCAAAGCCCGATTGATCTTCGATATCTGTAACAAAAATATAGGATAATAGGGGTGAGCTATATAGGCTCAGTAAATTATCATCATCTCTAATATACATATACAAATATGCCAAAAACACACAGCAAGCATAAACACACCATATGACAAGATATCCATCAATATATTAATATAACCAGCAACATAATACAAATGTTTTTTTTCCTTCTCTTCCTTTCCTCTTCTCCTCTCCCTCTCTTTTCCTTCTTCCTCTCATTCCTCCCCTCGGCCGGAGTCGAGCCTGGCATCTCTGCTCCTTCCACCAGGTGGCACTCCCAAATGGATCCACCTCGGTCGAAGTTGAGCTTGTCTCTGCCGCTTCGCCAAGTGTCGACCCAGGTGGGGTCCACCTCGGCTGAAGTGGGCCTACTTCTGCTCCTCCGCCAGGTGGCACCTCCAGATGGGTCCACCTCGGTCGGAGTCAAGCCTGGAACCTCTGCTCCTTTCGCCAGGTAGCACCCCCGGATGGGTCCACCTCGGTCGAAGTCGAGTTTGCCTCTGCCCCTTCGCCAGGTGTCGATCCAGGTGGGATCCACCTCGACCGAAGTAGGCCTGCCTTTGCTCCTCCGCTATGTGGCACCCCCAGATGGGTCCATCTCGGCTGGAGTCGAGCCTGGCGCCTCTGCCCCTTCCGCCAGGTGGCACCCCAGATGGGTCCATCTCGGTCGAAGTCGAGCCTTCTCCGTGGAGCACCGGAAGGACCGAAGGTGCAGGACCCAAGGATGCTGCTGAGACTGGCACCCACAGTGCGGCGCGTCCAGTACGGCGTTCCCACATCTGTAACAGTGCATGGAACCTCGTTTACACCAGTTTAGGAAGGACACCTTGATCGAGGTACCAGATCCGGCAGCTGGTGACCTGGAACCCCCAAAAGGGAATGCCACGGTCAACGCTTCGAGCCCAAGGGCACCTTCGCGTGGATCGAGATTCTGCCAAGTTTTTCCTTTCGTGACAACACGGTGAACGAGACAAGCTCGTCACTTAATTCCCGACCGTGAGGGGAGGCAATCTCAAGGAAATGACGAATGAGCACCGCGGACCTCCAAAGCTCCCAGAGGGGGAGAATCGAGGCACCGAAGCACCTAACGACCTCAAAAGGGCACCAACGGGCAAAGAGAAAGGTAAGCAACCAAGAGGGCAAAACACATGGAAGGAGAAACAGGCGACTCTCTGACAGAGGCTCGGAGAACTCGTAGGAGCGAATCCGGCAAGCCCAGTCTCAAGTGCTGGAGTGTTGACCCCTCTTGTTCTTATTCACTTTCACTCATCTCTTCATAAAAGATTCCTCTAAGTACGGAGACCCAGCGGGGATCCATCTTGGTGGATCTATTCCATTTTACCGCTCGCTAACTTGACCGTCGGAGTGCCCCTACCGGAACCTCCGGCCCGGGTCTCTAATCTTGTTTTGCAGGTCCAGGAGTGTTAGGATTTCGAAGTAAAGGGGACCGAGATCCGGTACCATCTCACAGCTACAGGCCACGACGGTAAGGTCGGCAACAATATTAATAAAAAAATTTATATTATATTCATATTATATTTATAATATTATATAGTTTATCATATATATTATATAATATTATTATGTAATATATTATAATAATATAATATAATATAATTATTATATTATATTATATTATAAGAGAAAGTAAGGATAATATTGTTTAAATGATTATCTGAGAGATGATAATCTGGATTAGCTCTTGAGATCAACTGACCGGATATATTGTCATTCAAAAATATACAAAATACAGTAACGGTGGAACCTTATTAAATCAGGGGTAATATAGATGGATTATCTATTACACGGTGCAACCTTAAAGTATACTTTATTATATAATAATATATTTAGGGGAAGACCTTTCATTCTCGTCTGGCTTTTCAAAAAAATTGCCCCCCTTAACCCCGTCTCCTTCCCCCCCTTCCCAAAACAAAGTTCTAGTGCAACCGACCTCTTCATCTCCATGAATCGACCACGGTCAGACCCAGAGGCCATCGACGGGTCCTGAAGGTGGCGCTGCCCTGCTTGATCTACTGGTCCTCTTCTTAAAGGTCTTTCTTTCCGCGATTTGCATAGAAAGAATGAAACTGGTCTCCCTGCTTCAGCGGCACTCCTCTCACATCTTTGCGTCCAACACCGAAACTTACCCATCCCTTGCGACAGCCTATCACAATACCCACTTAGACCTCAACCCAAAACCTCTGTCCGTTAATCCAATCAAATCCCCTCCTATTTCTCCCAGATTCTCAGAATCCACAGCTACCAATCACCCAAACTCATTCCTCTCTTCGCTGCATTCCTGCACCGATATTCTCACCCTCGGAAAAATTCATAGCCTGCTTGTTGTTCGTGGACTGACCCAAAACCTCCAATTACAGACCAAATTGATCGGTTTGTATGGTTCTTTTAGAAAACTCGAATTCGCACGCATGGTGTTTGATGGTATTCCAGACCGGGATCTTTGTTCTTGGAAGGAGATGCTCAAATGGTACGTAATGAACGAACGGTATATGGAAGCTATTGGGTTCTATAGTTATATGAGACAACGTCTTAAAGAACAGGACAACATCATATTCTCTCTTGTATTGAAGGCCTGTGTCAAATTGCTCGATCTCGGTGAGGGGAAGAAGCAACACTGCCACATAATTAAGTTTGGTAATCCTGATTGCTTTGTGCTAAACGTTCTTATTGATATGTATGCAAAATGTGGTGACATGGAATGTGCTCACAGACTATTTGATGAGATTCAAGAAAGAAATGTGGTTTCTTGGACTTCGATTATAGCTGGGTATGCGCAGAACGGTTATGCCAAAGAAGGGTTGGTTTTGTTTAATAAGATGAGGTGGGCATATGTTCAGCCAAATGAATACACGATCGGGAGCTTGCTGACTGCTTGTTCAGTACTAGATGCTTTGCATCAAGGGAAATGGATCCATGGTTATATGATAAAAGATGGAATGGATACAGATTCTTTCTTACGTACTCCACTGTTAAATATGTATGTGAAATGTGGAGAAGTTACTGATGCCCGCTCCATCTTTGATGAACTTTGCACTGTGGATACTGTCTCATGGACTGCTATGATTGTTGGGTACACACAGATGGGATATCCTGTTGAGGCTTTAAAGTTATTTTCTGATGAGAAGTGGACTGGCATAGTTCCTAATTCTGTTACCTTAGCAAGTGCTCTTTCTGCTACTGCACAGTTGAAAGATTTGAATTTGGGAAGAGTTCTTCATATGCTCGGGATTAAACTAGGTTTAGATGAGTATGCTGCAGTAATGAATGCACTTGTTGATATGTATGCAAAATGTTGTGCTATTCTTGAAGCTAATTATATATTTGAAAGGACCTCTCAGAAGGATGTTGTTACTTGGAATGCTATGATTGCAGGGTACTGTCAGAATGACTTGGGCTATGAAGCTTTGCCACTCTTCAACCAAATGAGGTCGGATGGCTGTCTGCCAGATGCCATCACAGTGGTAAGCGCTCTCTCAGCTTGTGCTTGTTTGGGAGCTCTATATATTGGCAGTTGCTTCCATGTTTATGCCATCAAGTGTGCTTTTCTATCTAATATTTATGTTTGTACCGCTCTTCTTAATTTCTATAATAAATGCGGTGATGTGATGTCAGCTCGTAAGGTCTTTGATGAGATACGAGATAGGAACACTGTTACATGGTGTGCCATGATGGGTGGATATGGAATGCAAGGATATTCTACTGGTTCTATTGATCTTCTCAGAGAAATGCTGAAGGAAGATTTGCAGCCAAATGATGTAACCTTTACGAGTATTCTATCAGCTTGTAGTCATACTGGGATGGTTGACGAAGGACAGAAGTATTTTGATACCATGTCAAAGCAGTACAATATTGTCCCCTCAATGAAACATTATGCATGCATGGTTGATATGCTAGCTCGAGCTGGAAAGGTTAAGGAGGCCTTGGAATTCATAGAAAGAATGCCGATGCAAGCAGATGTTAGTGTGTGGGGAGCTTTTCTTCATGGTTGCAGACTCCATTCAAGGTTGGAGTTTGGAGAAGTGGCAGTGAAGAAGATGATGGAGTTACAACCTGAGACTCCAGATTACTATGTTCTGATGTCTAACTTGTATGCTTCAGATGGAAGGTGGGATGATGCTTTTAAGATCAGGGAAGCAATGAAGAAAAAAGGGTTGATCAAGTTGCCAGGGTGTAGCTCTGTAGGAATGGATAATGGATCATTTGCCTTGAAAGATGTGTTTCACAGACATGGCAATTCATCACGAAATTTTAAAGTTTGTTCTGAACACATGGCGCAATGACTAGGTTTCCATGTTAATGATGTTGCATTCAGTTTTGACCACCTGATGCATAACCATCTTCGCTCCCAATATATATGGAACTACCAGCCATGTGCGGGCAGGATTCAATGAACCAAGTACCCCTCATGAGGTGCCCAGGAATCAGAGTGGCTGGAATCAGTAAAATGCAATGAATACCATCAACAGAGGACTGGCTTTTGATGTTTAGGAAATTTGTCATCTGGGAATACCTGGTTATTGATGATAACATTGTGGCAATCCTTCAGGAAGAGGCGAGGAAGAGATCAGTTCTGTATCAAAACTCACCTCATTTATTTTGGATAGTTTGAAGCTTCAGTTTTTTCTTTTGTATGATGCTGTGTCCGCTTTTAGTGTTTGTTGATCGTGGAGATATGGGAAAAGGCTGGTAGGTGCATGGGTTTGCAGAAAAATTGGTTGCCCAGCAGATGCAGATATTTCCTATCAGCACCTATGGATGTAAGCATAATGTAGGCAAATCAACACTGAAAGGAGGATTTCTCATCAGATAATCAGGAAAAATTTAAATCTCAGGGATTGCACAGTGATGGATTACATAAATTTAACAATGCAGATGGGCTTTTGCATGGCTTCAGCCATGAGAAGTAAAGGCACAGAAGCTCAATCCAGTATGCAGCACTTCTAAAGATGGATTTTTTTTTTTTTTTTTTGAAAAAAGAGAGGAAATTTCCCTCAAAGATTTGTCAGAAATTAGGTTAGAGCGAGATATCACCATTACCAGTTTAGTTGTAACAATGAATTCATAGTGTGAGATGATTTTTATATAACCACTGTTGTATCCATGGTATGATAGAAGGAGAACTGACACAGTGGAACAAGTTTGGAAGCACAGAAATGTCCTGCCGACATAAAATTCTTAAAATTTTGTATGTTCTGTTTTCTTAACTAAAATTGCAAAGCTCAGTCTCAATGGAATTAAAGAGCTGTTTCACAGAAAATATTCTTTTCTATACCCTGGCTTGAATTCCCTTCACTTGTGCACCATTGTTGAAGTCTACTTGTGCAACGTAGGTTGGGCTTCTTTTTCTCTCTTTCTTTTTTTTTTCCTTTGTGTGTTTCTTATTTTTACATTCAAAATAGAATCACAGGATGTGAGATAAGCACGTTTAGTGTTAAAATTTTTATTTTTTATTTAAAAAATATTTTATTATTTTTTGCTAATAAGGAAGTAAAAATTTGTACTTTTATTATTTTAAAAAATAAAAATTTATATCTTCCATCTTTATTACCATCAACACCACCATCACTTATACTACTATCATCATTATTGCTACCATTATTATCATTATTTTCACCACCAGTGTCACCACTACCATAATCACTATCATCTCCACCATCACTATCTTACCACTATCACCATCACTTTGCCACCACTACCATTATCTTAATAACTATAGCCGCCAGTCCTATTATATCGTTGGTGCCACTATTCCTTTGCCACTCTATCATGATGCCATCCATTACTAATATCTCCATTCTTTTCATCATTACTATTACCATCTTGATCATTATTATTAAATTTATATTTTAAAAATAATTAAACATACCAAAAATATTTACATAAAAATAAAATATATGCTTTTTTTTATTTTTTGAAAATAAAAATCTAAATGATGCTCGGATGACTTTTAGATTTTGAACATGCTTCTTATCTAAATTACTCTTTGTATGTATATCCTCCTAAATATTAGAATTTATGTGATTACTCTCTTAAAATACATATTTACATGTATATTTTCATAAAGCTTTATTTTTCCATGTATATGCATTTTTTTGATTTTTGCATATATACTTGCATCATTTAACATCATTAAATTATTAACTATTTAAAATTAAAGTAGCTAAAATATCCTTATAGATATATATGCAAAAAAATATATTTATAAGGGTATATGTGTAAATATTAATTTTGCATGGGGTATTAATATAAATTTGAATGTTTAGAAGGGTATACACATAAACAAACTCTAATTTTTGATTTTTATCTATTTTATATTATTTTAATTAAATAAAAATAATTGAAATACATTAGTTAATATCAAGGTTATTAAAATTTTATTTTTATTAATTAATGTTATAACCTTCAAAGTTTAGTATTTATACTTTTATACAAGTAAAATAAATTAACAAAAAAAAGATAATGCAACTTGAAAGGGATCCCTTCAAATTATGTTATTTCTATATGTGGACTAACCATGTTGTCATCCACATATAAAAAGGCATTGATAATTAGTAGAAAGACATCAAGAATGAATTCTTCTAAGTTGCATTCTCATTTTTTTGTTAATTTATGATGCATTAATTTATTCTATTTTTATAGAAACATAAATATCAAACTTTGAAGATCATGATATTAATTAATATATACAAAACTCTAAAAACCTCGATATTAATTAATATATTTTAATATATCTTATCAAATTAAAATAATATAAAATAGATAAAAATTAAAAATTAAAGTTTGTTTACATATATATCTTTTTAAATATTTAAATTTATGCTAATATCCTTATAAAATTGATATTTACACATACTTTTATGAATATTTCTTTTTACATATTTATTTATTAGGATATTTCAGTTATTTTAGTTTTAAATAGTCAATTATTTAACGGTGTTAGATAACGTCGGTTTATATGTAAAAATTAATATATATATATATATATATATATAAATGAAGTTTTATAAGGATATACCTACAAATATAAATTTTAAGAAAGTATTTACATAAATTGTAATATTTAAAAAGAGATATATATATATATAATCTAATTATATAAAAGATAAGGAAAGTTTTTTTTTTTTTTTTTTTTTTTTTTTTGCGCTGCACTCGAAAAACTTGGATAGGCCGAGGCGAAGGCTTAAGTTTAGCTAATAAATACCCATTCTACTATTATAATAAGAGAATGTTTTACAACTGGATTTTTCTTTTAAATCCAAATAGCCTGTATGGTTATATTATTTCTAGAACCATACTACCCTTATTAGAATTCCAAATAATTAAAAAAGATGGGAAAAAAAAAATTTTGTAAGAGCGCTCCTACTAATGGCATGCATCCCAACAAGTAATGAAGGAACTTCTCAAAAAAAAAAAAAAACAGGTAATGAAGGAAGGAAAAGCAATCGAGAGACAGGGATCCGAGCGTTTGATATGTTTAAAATGGAAAAAAAATTCTAATAGGATCCTCGAATAATCTTTATTTTAAATGGAACTCCATGGATTTAGAAATTCTTTAGGGTCATGACATATAGGGCCATGACAGACAGGTCTCGTAAGCAACAAAAATAAATGCAGGCTCGAGAGCACGAGCTTTTTTTTTTTTTTTTGAAACAAAAAAAAAATTCCCCTCTCTCTCTAAATAAAATAATAATGAAAAAAAAAAACCAATTTCAAGACTCCTATATCTAGTCATGCAAAGAAAATGAAAGGGTCTGTTATAGCGATCAAAAGAATTGCTCGCATGGCAAACATGGCCAAGACATCATGCATATGGATGGAGCTCCATCCAAAATCAACAGAAAGATAGAGCTGGGTTGAATCATCGTAGAAATCATGATGTCTCAATTGGCCCGTACAAACAATAGCTTGTTAGAAGAAAGAAAAGTCAAAATAGGCCCAACCAAACGCACGGTAGGAGAAGTACCTTCAGATTTCATATCAGTAATAACACCAGCATTTTCTGTTACAAACCATCAACGCTTCAAGAAAGGGAAAGCAACAACGACGACAATAAGATCGTTGAGAAGATGCTAATAGTCAAGCAAAGCAGGTCTGATGGAGTAAACAGCAGCTGTATGCAACCAAGGAAAACGCTTGGGACAACCGTTAATGCATTCATGAAAAGTTCGTTGGACCCGGAACTGCCACTTGGGGTAACTCCATCAACCAAACCCCCATGTTTGGCGATAAATCCAGCAAGTTATTAAATGCAAGAAAAAGGTTCTATCTCAAATTTTGGGATCTGACAACGTTCTGAGATCAAGATCCCTGGTTACCAGACACCAGCTCGTAAATCAATCATCATCCAAGGACCTCATTGCCTATGTGCACACCAAAGTGCAACAAGAATGGTTATCCTCGCAACTAGCTTCTATCATGGTCATCATAAGGTCATAAACCGTGTAGGTAGGAAAAACACAAGCATGCTCTGCATGACTCCTTTGCCCTATTCATTTCACTGCATTTTTTTTTTTCTTTCCATTTGAGTGATTAAAAAATTACATGGGAAAGAATATAACTCAGCCTGTTGCAAGAAGAAGAGAATCGAGAGAAAAAAAAGACAGGAAAAACACAAGCATGCTCTGCATGACTCCTTTGCCCTATTCATTTCACTGCATTTTTTTTTTCTTTCCAATTGAGTGATTAAAAAATTACATGGGAAAGAATATAACTCAGACTGTTGCAAGAAGAAGAGAATCAAGAGAAAAAAAAAGACAGGAAAAAAGAGGAGAGAAAAAGGAAGGGAACGATATGAATGTGACCACCCACGGTGAACAAATTTACACTCACTAAGCCTAACAGATGTTATCTGTACCAATAGTAAGTTGTTAGCCACGAGGGCACTGGGCTCTGATCATCACCGGAGGTTGCTTAACTGACTCGTGGGCTCCAGCTTACATGCGTCCTGTCTCGATTGTATGAGATGTGTTCTAAGGCTGGCCTCCTGCACCTGCTTTTTGGAAGATCATCAACTGAGATTTACTTATTTTCACATGCATGTATCAAGCGTGTAAACATGCATGAGCATATGACTTCATCCATGGGATGGTGGTGTAAACGCATTATTCAAATCACATGACACGTAAGCGAGACTGACTTCTTCTTCTTCTTCTTTTTTTTCCAATTATAACGCATATGGATCCTTTAGGACCCCAAGAAAAGGGAAAACACCAGAGTACGACATGGAGCATGTCTAAAATGTTTAAAACATTAAAAAGACAAATTTCCTGAGCTGAAGTTCTGCTTTCTATTTTAAATCCATGAATATCGTATAAATGAACTTTTAGTATGATTCACTGATATCTTCTTCCAGTAAGAACTTATCAAAGTTTGCTCCTCTCCGAATAAAATCATTGTAAGAGGATGGATGTCTAACATGTGAACTGTGTATTTTGCTGTATTATTACTAAAATGGAAGTAGAGAAAATTAAGGATCATATGACTATAAGCCTTGTATCTATTATTACAGAAGCAGTGCCTGGGGTTTGGTAGGCTTGATAATAGCTCCTCTCTGAAGCAGTGCCATGTATCTTCCTCACAAATAGCAGCCAGTCTCTCATATAAACATAGAATAACCAACAGCAGTACAGAAAAAAGTAGCAGCGAAGAAAAATTTAAACTTAGAAGCACCTAATTCTGGTCACACTAAACACTCTAAGAGATCATCACCAATCCCCATTTGAGGAATGTCGTGTCTACAAACAAAATGGAGACCGACACCAAATTGTTGGGTTATGATAGCCTTAGTGGTTGCTCTCTTTGTTCCCTTTTGATATTGGGAAGTTAAAAGAAACAGTAATGTGTTAAAACACGTCAAATTTGCAACTCCAGCAAAGCTTTCCCAGGTGCAAACACAATTCTAGATAAGCCAGAGGCCATTGGCTTAAAGAATGGACTTACTTTGTCATGAAGATGATTAAATTAAAATCCCTTTCGAGAAAGCAGTTTCAAAAGGTATCAACCAGGTGTTGGGAAGTGACATACTTCAGAAAAAACATATGACCAATATTGTTCATGTTGTCTCATTAGTGGACAGATTCATGTTTGATTTTGTTCAGTTTAGTGCAATCTTAGGGGGATCTTATAAACTAGAATGATATAAATACAAATAATTTGTTTATTGGAACTTTTGCAATTTATGTTCTGATCCTTTTGCCACCCCTCA
This sequence comes from Areca catechu, assembly GCA_021397845.1. Taxonomy (NCBI): domain Eukaryota; kingdom Viridiplantae; phylum Streptophyta; class Magnoliopsida; order Arecales; family Arecaceae; genus Areca; species Areca catechu. The sequence goes on along the minus strand of CM038047.1, from coordinate 5,342,954 downwards.
TAATAGAAGGTTTAGTGTTAGTAACTAATAAATGACATAGTCCTACTACTCTACCCAGACATAAAGAGGATGCTTCTTGTTATGCAAGTCTGCATTAGCGAGTTAACAATGCTAGTGCACTGTGTGACTAAAATAACAGAAAATTGCTTCATAGATATTGAATAAGAAAACATAAAACAAAGAAAAAATTGATAAAACTTTAGCACTGTGCGCATCCAATAGCCCAATGGTAGCTAATAAATGAATGTATCTGTGACTGTGCTTTCTTCCAATATAACTAATTTAATGTGTTTTCTGTGTGCATTATGAGCATATTTTGTTACATACCTGCATAGCTGCAGCTGAAGCTAATAATTCTCTACATTCATCAAGCATCGTTCTTTCTTTGGCTGCAACACCTGATAATTCAGAAACCAGAGCTTTTGTACCCTCTACCTGCAGAACATTTAGCCTCAGGTCATGAGTCAAACCTTCAAACATAAAAACAGCACCATAATCCAGCTATGATTCAATGACAAATGATTTCACATTTAAAAAAGAAAGAAATTTTAAGCAAATAACTTAGAAACTTCTTTAGCTTTTCCAGAATTAGGCACATTGGATATTCATCTTCCCAAGTCAAGTGTCATCAGAGTCATTCACAATGACATTCAGATCACCTAGGACATGTCAAAATTAAACCAGCAACTACTAAACAGGAACATCCAATCTATGCATGATGTGTTTACAAGCATAAACATAATGGTTAAATGCTCAACTCTTTGTCATTATAAATCTACCCAGGGTATAATAAAAAATTCCCTATTGTGTATATGCCCACCTTCAAAGTAAAACTGTCACTTAATCTGCCAACACATGCAGAGAGAGAGAGAGAGGTTGGCAAAGTCCAACCAACTTTCACTAGAAACTATGCATGCATTATACATAAAGGTCAACATGGATTTATGAATTTGACTGACAAAGGCCTGATATATGTTATATTAAACTCCGCTGAACGAGTTCAATAGCATCATTACATGGAAATGGGAAAAAATATACTATGTTAGCAGATGGCTATTCTCCTTCCAGCAAGACTGAATTGTAACAGAGAATATGCCACAAATATATTATGTTATGAAATAGACTATCCTCCATCCATCAGGGCTGGAGCCTAATTCTGATTTGTAACAAAGTAAATCCCAGAAATATATCATGTTATGAGATAGACTATTCTCCTTCCAGTAGTACTGAAGCCTCAAACCTGCTCATCCAAAATAATGATGGCATTCTACATTGAGTGCATCGCTCATGAATAACAACATATAACTGAAAAATTGCATATGTTGAAGGTCATTTACCTATGCATCTAGCAAATAGTTTTATGGCTCATTACAATGTTTTGATAGGATTTATGGTTTTGAAGCACCAAACCGGTTAAATTAAATTTTGATTCATATGCTTTAAAATGTGCAGTTCATAATCAAAGTTGAGGATGCAAATTTTGTGCTGTCCCCCATTTCAACATTGTAGCATCAATAGTACCATTTGGGGCTTCATAGTAACAAGGTTTGCAGTACTGGTTTCAGTACCCATACCAGTACATGCTGGTATGATGTGGGTACAGGTAGATTCATGGTACACAGTATTGAGGACCAATTTGCTATTGGTACAGTGTGGCATTTGCCCAGTTACAGGACAGTACGGTCCAGTGCAGTGTGGTACAGTCCAGTGCAGTGAACCATGCATTGTACATTATCTATGGCTCTTTAGCTTGTGCTTTTGAGATGAATATAACTTGTTCTATCAAAAGTCATAATCTTACCCCTTCATCTAGACTCTTCGCAAGTCTAGGGGGACTTTGGAGGGCTGTTTCTTGGTTGTATGAGCCAAAAATGCAACCGTTAAGTTAATAATCTCTTTCACCAACAAGACAAAAATTTCACAGCATGACCATCCCTTGCCTAAATTTGTCTAGCCTAGGCATCTGGACCAAGTTTGGTTAGTTAACTTTGACCAACCATAAGACTTAATCAAGCCTTCCACAATATCTTCTCAACTTTGAACCATTCTTTATAGCCAACACCACACCACATTTGAAGTGAAAATGGTTGGATGATGGTGATGGTGATGATGTTGATAATAAGCACCATTAATGTTGTCCATTTTCTATCTACTTGATATATAGGTAAATGACCTTTAAAATGTATTTTGGATTTAAAAGGTATTTTATATTTTATAGATCATGATAGATAATATGCACCCTCAATTTACATGCCCATCACTGATTCTGCCCTGATGGAATCAAAAGTTGAAACCTACCAAAAGGGGAGTAGTCTATCTCTTTTAATATATAACGTATATTAAAAGAGAAATAGAAAATCATTAGCTAATTTTTAATCATGTTTTTCTTCATAGTTATCATTTCCACATTTATTTAAATTCTGTATAAGTTCCCTGCTTTCATTGTTCCTGCTATGTTAATCTAAAAATTAAAGAAAAGCAACTTGTAAGTTTGAAAGACTGACAAGCCAAAGTAATTGCAGCTAAGAAGCATAAGTTTACTAGCCTACTTTACAAATGGATGAAAAGAGTCAAACAAAATTTCAATTGCTTACCTCTATCTTGGCATTAACCAATCATACTCATGGTTTGAACCAAAGTTTTCATCTCGGCCAAGTTTTCAGGTTCATGTCAATCTCAGGCACCCACCATAGATATAACTGATATCTCAGCCCTTATTATCTCAGCCTTTATAAATCGTTATATCCTGCTATATCAGCCAAGGCCAATATTTCTTACTCAGTTTTAACAGTCTTTTTTTATGATACTGGACATTCAAATCAATGTTGAAAATGGTAGTTAGAATCAGGATAGCTGTATTAGCCAGGACTCCAAGATCTTGGTTCACCTTAATATCTGCAGAGATCTCGAAATATCTGTCCTTCCCTGTTTGTCCCAAGTTCCCATCTTGGCCAAGATTAACCAAGATCTCTATCATCTTGGTATTTGACTATTTGTCATCCACAAAGAGGATGTTAGGCTCCAATTTTAAAATGCTTGGCTTGAACTGAGTGGGTTGCAGGTTTGGGCTCTTAAGCAAAAACCTGACGACTTTCACTGCTCCTAGTCCAATATCAGACTCCTCAAACCTGATTCTCTCCTTGTTGACTGAGGTGAGGAGTTAGAGAAATATGCCTTAAGAGCAATGCCATCTGCATTCATAGTCTCAGCCATCTTTATGGTGCTAGATAAAATGCCATCCCACTTCAGCCAACATAACAAGTTTAATCTCTACATTTGCTTATTATCTGGGAATTTCATTAAATAATAGTGAAGTTCAACTAATAGCACATAAATCATCAAATAAATTCAGTTGTAGCAAATAAGAAAGAACCCTCTAAAATGCATGTGACGTGACCAGTGATATTAATACAGCAGAATTAAGAGATTCATCAGTTAAAAGAGCAAACAATCACTACAAAAAAAAAAAGCAATCAATGAATCATTCAATAAATAATATTAGAAATTTAGCCCTTTGTAGACAAAACAAAAGTCCTAATCAAGGTCAGCAGTGCCATCCTAAACTGCCTAACTCAAGGTGTACCGAGTCATACTAGAAGTGGATCAGGACAGTTCTAAGCTTCACATCAAGAAACCGATGAGGTGAGGGAGAAGGAAAGAGAAGAAAAAGGAGAGAGGGGGAGAGAGGAGAAGGATAGTGGAGGCTGATGAAAGGCCAGGGAGCCAAGGAAGAGCGCAGTAAGGGCTCCACCCTGATGCCCTCTGATTTTCCCATTTTGTTCAAAACAAGGGTCTCAAAGGAGGCCCCTTTTTATTTTGAAGAAATTAAATAAAGTCAATATGGGGGTTGCCAACTTCACTTAATTTTCAGCCTTTTTTATTTTGAAAAAAATAAATGAAGTCGGCAAGAGGGTTGCCGACTTCACTTATTTTTTTCAAAATAAAAAAGGGCCCCCTCTTGGATCCCTTATTTTGAATGAAATAAGAAAACCGGAAGGCAAAGCCCTTCCGATACCCCTTTGCACCCTTCCCTAGCCCTCTACCAACCTTCTTCCTCCCTTCTTCTCTCTCCTTCTCTCCTTGTCCCCCCAATCTCTCACTTTTCCTCTCTCCCATTCTCCCTTGCCCTCCCATGGCTTTACTATGTCTACATGGGCTTGGCATGGAACAGCATGGTAACATACTGAACCACACCGCCAGGCAACCGATACAAACCCCAATATCGACATAGCAATGCTTGGTCCTAATAACTAATGACATTGATCATTTGTGAACTATATATACTTGATAAATAATATGAAAGGGCACTATATGATGCACTTTACACAATATTATATAGCTCAACAATTAATACATTAGGTATGAAGCAATATATTATGTAGCATAAATTCCTATCACCACCATCAAAAGGCACTTCATTTTCTTAATTTATTTAACTACATTGTTTATTGATTAAGTGTTTCCTTGATAAAATTATTTACACAAATAATCAAACAACTCAATACAATCTCCTAAGGACTTGCATAAAAGGACCGTACTGGTTCTATGGAAGGTTCTAAGGCAAGGCAAAGAATAGAAACAATGTATTTGGACTTAAGTGGCATGCTGTATTAAATCTTACCTTTGATAGCAAATAACAGATAGACAATCCCATGGTTTGCATAACATCAACTGCTGAGCTAACAGCATTCTTCGTAGAAAGCATGTTTGCCTGTATAAGCAGGATAGTAAACATATTATCATACATGGCCTGAACTAATAACATGTTAGTAATAAATTCAACGACCTTCCTTAAAAATCATTAGAAAAAAATATTTATGATTTGAAATTATAATAGGCCACAAAGTCATTATAAAATTAGCATTATCAATATTTACATACCCTTGCACCTCCTGTAACGGGAAGGCATAGTGTGCTTGCCTTTAGAGCTTCAGTTGCCCCTGATAAAGAATTACAATGTTCTCTTTCCAATGCAGCCCAGTTTTCAAGGTATGCCATCTACATCGAACAAGATTTCATGCAAAAGCTTCAATTTGACTATGGTCATGATACATTGTGCAAGAAACAAATAAATAAAAAAGAAAAAAAAGGGTAACATTGTCACAGGTAAGAATTATTCCAGTTGTTCATTTTATTTTATAAATATCATAAAGCTTAAATCAAGTATTATTAGCTGCAAGTTGTGAATGTTCCCATGTACAATTACAAACAATTCTGAGAGATTGTTCCTTTTTATTAAATTGACCAGAAGGTTTGGCAAATTCATTCTAGCACAACATTTTAAGATATCAACCAATTTTGGGGGCTTGAGGCACAAAACCCCATATCTGCGTCTCCCACTACCTAGTAGCAATTTGCTGAGGAAACTTCTGAAATATTTGGTTGAGGGATCAAAATTAATCTAGAGTGTTTTTATTTGCAAGAATGGAGACAAAATGCTTCATCACATCCCCAAATCCTTTCAAACTCCCCATTATTACAAAATGGAGTTAATTAACAAAATTTGTAGGAAACACAGCTGTCAGTAGTAGAAACTACATTACTTTACAATGCCTATTTATAAGGACCCGTTCAAGCATGTGTTTAGTCCCACATTGGCTATGTGCTGGATAGATCTCGAGCACTTATATAAGGCCAAGGAACCTAAATAATACCTTCTAAATAGCCTTTTTCAGATGAGGTCATGGGTTATTACAAGTGGTATCAAAGCGGACCCAATCCTATAATAGAGAAAATTATAGCATAAGCCCATTAAGGTTGACCATGAGCTGATCATAGTATTTGTGATGTGTTTGTAATTAGATTTATGGTACTTATGAATGGATTTGAATGGAATTGGACCCTTAGCCAATTCAAGATTAATTTACAATAAGAATTATCACAAAGTTATATAGTTCCTAATTTCTTAATGTACCCATGCATTTATTAGGTAGCTTTTATATATATACATATATATATATACACATATGGATATGTAGATGCATGTACATATATGTATATATATACATATATATATACATATATGTATATACATATATGTATACATATATGTATATACATATATGTATACATATATATATATATACATATATGTATACATATATATATACATATATGTATACATGCATATATATACACATATACATGCATATATATACACATATACATATACATATACATGCATATATATACACATATACATATACATATACATGCATATATATATACATATACATATACATATATATATACATATACATATATATATACATATACATATATATATATATATACATATACATATATATATACATATACATAGACATATATACATACATATACATAGACATATATACATACACGCACGCGCGTGCTTCAACTGTTTGTAATTCTATTATGTTCTATGCTTGGTCATCTGACTGAGATAATGACATTGTCTGCAAACACTTATAGAATTTGTGGTGTTGTGGATGTCAGCTTAATATTGCTGCCAATAACCATGGTATAAAATGGGCAGCTTGCCCAGAAGCACTCCTTGCCAGTGGAGTACGAGAGGGCATGAACTAGATCCTCAGTGTTAAGATGAAGAAAATTTGGCAACATACAAGCTTGGAGCCTTGGACCAAGCTGGATATCATTCAAGGTCAAATGGCCATTGAAGAATACTGTCACACCCAAGTTCCAAAGCAAATTCGGAAAGCTGCCTCAAAAACATCTAGCAAGCCATAAGCATTGAAGTTGGCAAGGATTCAGTAACAGGTACAGCTATAAATCTTGTTATGTAAGTTGATAATGAATCTCAAGTATTAAACCATATCAACAATACAAAGTTGTTACAATTTATTTTGAATTATATTTCTGTGATGTATGCACCTCTAAACATACACATGCACATCCAAGATGTTTCTAGATGCATGATGCATTTGTGAATATTCAAAATATGACATCACTCAATGACTAACCTCATAAGCAATCTCATCTCAACAAATTAGGCTTCCTATTCCAATAATGATCATATATCTTACTCTACTCATTACAGTACAGCACATCATTTTTTTGTGCCTAATCAAATATGGTTATGCTAGTACTTACCTTAAGTCAACTAGTTCCACATCAATAGATCTTGTACTTAACAATGAAACACATTCTGATACCAACTGAAACATACTGGTCAACATGATCACTGACATTTCCACCTCTCTTTTGAAAATAATTCGTGTTATCCGAATAATGAACATTTTGCATTGCATGGTCATTGTGATGTAATCAATAATCAAAGAGAGTGCATGGAAGCCAGGAGCTCATCTATGAAAACATACCAAATATAAACTACTTTTCTCAACTTGTAGTTGATTATACCAACTTCTACTTTGTTTTTCAAAATTGCAAGCATTTTGATTCAAAAGATACACATGCACAGGTAATTAACTGTGAAAACTGCATCTATGTTCAAAATATGACATCACTCAATGACTAACCTTATAAGCAATCTTGTCTCAACAAACTAGGCTGCCTATTCTAATAATGATTGTACATGTTTTCATTCAGGGAGTGCCATTACTCTACTCAATATGGTACAGCACCCCATTATTTTGTGCCTAATCAATATGGGTATGCTAGTACCTACCTTAGGCCAACTAGTTCCACATCAATAGATCTTGTACGTCCCAATGGAACACATTTTGTTACCAACTAAAACATACCGGCCTACATGATTGCTGACATTTCCACCTCTCTTTTGAAAATAATTTGTATTATCCAAATTATGAACATTTTGTATTGCATGGCCATTGTGATGTAAGCAATAATCAAAGAGAGCGCACTGAAGTCAGGAGCTCATCTATGAAAACATATCGAATATAAACTACTTCTTTTCTCAACTTGTAGTTAATTATACCAACATCTACTTTGTTTTTCAAAATTGCAAGCATTTTGGTTCAAAGGAAATACATGCATGGGTAATTAATTGTGAAAACTGCATCCATGTTCAGATTGTTTGTCAGACGTAAATTTACTATTCCTCAGATCTTTTAAAGTTTTTGAATGCGAATTAACGTTATAAATTGTCTATCTATATCCTGCATAAGGAAACATGATGGAATAACTAAAATCTCAGATAAAAATTATCATAAAACAGTAGCCCAACTTAAGTTTCAGAACATTGAATGAGTCGCCATTCATCTTACTTGTTCTTTCAAAATCACAGCCAACTTCATTTCTTGCCTCAGGTGCTGCACATCAATCCTCTTCATGATAACAAACTCACACAATTTTGAAGTCGTATTCCAAACATTGTATAGGATATTCTGTTTCAAGAGATCAAATTTAAAATAATCATGTTACCCAGCCAAATGACAACAAAAAGTCCATTGCAGCTGCACTATGACAATGGTAATTGTAATTAATCCTGCTATATAGTCATACAAGAACCAAACTTGAAAGTTCAATGCACAATAATAAAGAAGCCAGAATTTATACAACAGAAAAAAAATTTCTTCTTTATATTCTCTCAACTACTGGATAGTCGATTTTTGTTCTCATAACACTCAAAAAAGTGCATCAAAATGGACGTTAAAGTGCATGAAAGATGGTGGTCACCGAAATTGAAGTGCATGAAAAAGAGTAATGATAGATCACTGTACATTAACTAACAGAACACAAGTTAGAATTTTTAGTACAGAAATCAGCTCAGATGCTATTCAAATTACACAAAAGGTAAAAACACTATGGAAAACACTATGTCAGTAACCAGACTTAAGAGTGATTCCATACATGCAGCATTATGTATTGCTCTAAATAAATCCCTCAGGAAAGAATGCCAGTGCTAAAGTAGTTCACTAGCTCACATGCCAGGCAAACCTCTAAAACAAAGATCCAGTACTGTGCATGATCTTTTCATATATCAATATGGCAACAAAACAAGCATTTAATTTCTTAGGCATCAAATACCTACCTCTGCCCTCATTTTCTGAATGGATAGAGTCTCATCTGCTCGGGCATTGACAAAGCGCCACTGCAGGACCCTATTGTACAGCAACCGCAGCTGATAGGCATCTTCTATGTGGCTTGCATTCTTCTTTCCTTTTCGCATATCAACAATATAGTTGAATGTGGAGGATGTCACACCTGCTCGACTATTTGTGCTGCTAGATGATGACACAGGGGATGATGGTCTTGACCGGGATAGACTCAGTGGTCCTGGAGTTGATGGTCTTGACCGAGATGGACTCAGCATTCCCCTAGTGAAGGATGTTGCTGATAAAGCCTTATTCGGTGATGAAGGGCAATGTAAACCTTGAATTGGTGATGAGTGAGTCCTACTCGGGTGTGTTGCTGATGAAGATCTCCCTGAAGGATGTGAAGGATTATTTACACTTAAGCTTGTATTGCGCTGAACTCTTCCACTTCCATCAACAGCCAGTCGCCTTGACACCTCACTCAATGAGTGTCGTAGGCAGCTACCGGCACTATCAGATGCAGGTGTTCTCCTTGGTGAAATTCCTCGAGAGGAAATTGATGAAGAGAGAGATTTTTTGACTCCGTCAGTGAAATCCACACTTCTTGACAAGGCATTTGCAGACACCTTCCCACTGATCATAGCAGGCAAACGGTGTTGATCTATCACCCTTGACCGCGAGTTCTCCAAAGGCTTAGAATTCTCTGATTGCTCGGGGGTATTCCTCCCTCTCAAAGGAGTCCTCTTCCTCTCTGCCGCCACGTTGGCGGATGACTTCAATGTGCGATCCGAAGAGAAGCTTGTAACTGCCTTGTCTCTTTTACTGAAAGGAACCGAAACAGATTCTGACTGAAAAGAAGAAGACAGGCTCCGCATCGAAGGCCACAAGCCATCAGGAGCAGGGATACTGAGCAACCGTCGTGAAGCGTTATGCATCTCATTCACCACATCACGCACAGGTGTGGTAGACCTTGAAGATGGGGAAGAGGGCGTGGAAGGCCTAGACGATGGGGACGAAGGCACAGAGGACCTTGTCGATGGTGTAGAGGGTCGTCTCCTGTCTGCTGATTGGGATCTCTTTGGCAGTGAAGTTCCTGGCACTGGGGACGTGAAGCCAGCACTCGGAGACGGGCCTCGCCTTGGAGTGGTAGGAGTTGAAAGAGGAGTTGGGGAAATCCCAGACTTGTACCTCGAAGCAATCTCCCTTGTCCGCAGCTTGCGGGTGGCCGGGGCGGCATTGTTCTTCTCAGAAGGGACCAACGGCGGCCTTGGGGTATCTTCCGTCCGGGCTGTCTTCTGCTGCGTCGCAGCCCCTGGATGCTCGGTTTTACAAACATCCATCGACAATTCCCTCCAAATCAAACCACATTGATGGACTCTTCATAAACCAAACCGTCTGCAGCGACAGCACCAGATCCTCAAATCTGCCACAAATAGACACTATTTGAGTGAGGGGAATTGAAACATCAAGCAAAAATATTTCTCTACAAAACAAAGGATAGAAAGAGAATAAGAGACACCCATATACAAAAAAAGCAAAGCAAAAATAGGGAGCTTTTTTCTTCACAAACCCATAAAAGATGATGAGAGGCAGATCTGAATAGGGGGAAATTGGGCAATGCAGCAATCAACGGGAAGTGGGCACTCCGATTTCATGGCAACAAGGCCAAATCATGCAGATCGGGCCGGATTTTCCAGCAGGCGACGTGGATGGCGGGCACCAGGAGGCCGTTGGATAACGAGAAAGGTAGCGAGGCCTGACTTCTGAGCCAGACCATACGAAGACTCTCGGCAGGAGGTGCGGGATAACCGCAGGCGGCGCGTTAAACAATGGATGACATGGTGTATTCTACCCATTTCTTTATTGCATAAAAATTGATGTTTTGGTTGTTTGTCTTCTGTCCTTCTCACGAGAGCGCCATGGTCGGGTGGGTTCCTTCCAAACCCCCCCGCACTAGAGAGGAAGGGAATTTAATGGAGTGGGGGAAATGTTGGGCAAGGAGGAAGGTGTGGTTTACATATGGTAAAACAGTAAATGGAAACAGGGTAAGAAGCCTGCAACGATGGCTATACGTGGGGGGATCGGCCATGATTCGAGGCACAGGAGAGGTTTTAAACTATTTCCGAGGAAAAATAAGGAGATCCTAGGGTTTTGAGAAGAGCCATGGAGATCCACGTGCAGGAGAGCTCCAATTACTACAAAAATACTCAAAAAAACGAATTTCTTCTACACCTGCGATGAATTCATCGTAAATACCTTCTATGCTTCCATAACGACAGAATCACCAAATCAATCTCCAGAGAAACATCAATTTTAAGGAAGGAATGAACGGATTTTACCCAAAAAAAAGAAAGAAAGAATGGATTCGATTCTTGGCAATCCGCGTTCTTCTCTCCATTAAAAAAGCCGAAAAACTCGGCAAAAAATAACAGAGAATTCTTTAAGTTCCGACTCTTTCATCAGATCCCACTCAATTGCACCCATCATAAACATCTAATATCCATATATAATACGCCAAAAATAATAGCTAAGGATCACAACAGAATCCAAAAATTTCGAAGTGCCCACCATCAATAAATTCCGAACGGACAACAAAATCACTGAAATATTGCGTAAATAAAAGATTCGGAGGAAGCATCTGACACGGAAATCCTGCACGGATTTGCCCTTCCCGACGAGACATCGAACAGAATCTCGACGAAAGAACAAAAATTATACAAAAAACAAACGAGGAGGGCCCTGTACGAACCTCCACCGAAACCCCAAGCTCGCTGCTCCAAGAAGGCTTCCGCCGATTGGAATCGGAGAGCCGTCATGAGAAAAGGATTTACGGGGAGGAATTAAAGAAAAAGGTCGTATTTTTTTTTCCTTCTAAAGTGTCGGAAAAAGACGACGGTTTTGATTCAGTTAAGAAAAGCAAGCACAGTTTCGGCTCTTTCTTTTATTATATTATATTCTTTGTATAATTATAAAACTACTCTTCTCCCGATACGTTCTCGAGCTTTTTTACGCTCTCTCCTCCCACTGTATATTTCTCTGATTGGCTGTACTAACTCATTGCTGGAAGGAACGGTACAACTTTATGAATATTATTATGAAATATAATTAAATGTATTCTTGTTTATTTTGTTTTCTGGTAGATAAGAGGTTGGTAAGCTTATAATTTTGATGGACAAATTCAGCCAAGCTTCTGGAATCTTAGACCTGCTGCTTGGCATTATAAAATTATAATATTCGCAACAGTATGGCTTAGATTTTCAATAAAGTTTGACATGCGTAAAAGTTTCGCCCACATTATATTTTATATTTTTTATTGAATATGAATTTTGCAACATAGTTTCAAAAATTATAGGAGGAGAAAAAAAAATTACTTAACAACAAAAGTTTTTTTTTTTTTAAACTAAAAAGAATAGAAAGGATAAATTTGATATAGCTATACAATAAAATTTTATCCTATCAGATAATATTCTATATAAGACATTAACAATAATTTTAATTTAAGAGAGTTGATAAGCTATTCAACTATTCAATAGCGAACAAGGTTTAATTAGAATTGTGAAATTTTTTCTAATGGGCCGCCATCCAAACACATCAATTTTTTTTGAAGAGGATTATTTGCTTGATTGTATTGGCTTTTCATGAATTTTTTTTAATTTATTATTTATTTTCCAGGAAGAAATGCATTAAATGCATAAAAGCTTTGTTTACATGATATTATAATTATTTTTTGCATATTGAATTAAAGGATTTTTTTTTTTTTTTAGAATATCTTGAAAGAATCTCCTGCCATGAACTAGATCAAAGAATATTAGCGATGGAAACAAAAAGAAAAGGAATCCTATGATAGCTCACCTACCTTGTCTAAGACAATCGTATTATTTTTTTTTTTTCACAGTTAGAAAGTAGAGATATTTGTAAAAAATGGTAACCTCAATATGTCCCAGGCAAATAATGCCAGCCCGCGTAGAAAAGAACATGAAATAACTTGGACTTGGCTTGATTTAGTTTTGGTCCTATAAAATGATTATCGTGCGAATAAATTTATTTTTTATATATTTTTTTACTTTCTCCTGGCTATCGAAATAACCTATAATGCTTGTTGCCTGTTTCCAATAGAAAAATGAATTTGCATATATTTTGCAACTAGAAGCTATTAAATTCACGAACAATAAAAAAAATTGCAACTTTGCTTGGATCATACCAATGTATACTTTTTGCACATGCATCATGCATCATAATAATATCATTTAGAAAATTACCAAAAAAATTGACTCATGCAAGGATGTGAAAAATAATTCAAACATTTAGAATAATTTATCGTGCTTTGGACTTTTGGTACATGTTATTTAGGGTATATTTGAACTTTAATTAAATACGCATTTTCAATACCCATCGCATCATATCCAAAGATGGAATTTTGGTATATATCATTTAGGGTATGTTTAAACTTTAAATTACTATATGTATGTTCAAAGATGTCCGGAGGTTAGGAAATAAGGAAAAGGAAAGGTTTTGTGCAGTAAAAAATAGCTCCCATCACATCATATCCATAATTTAGTTATTTATTTGTTTTTTGATAGGCATTAGTTACTGAGGAGGTAAGTTATGCAAGGTAAAAAAAAAAGATAAAAGGAAAGAAACAAAATAAATAGAAGTTAGTTTACAAAGACATCAGACTACCTACCACATCTTGTAATTTTAGAGTTAATATAAATCCCCTTTAAAAGCATAACAAATTATCTAGAAACTTGAGGGATTATCGGTTGATGGCCATTCCTGATCCCATGAGTTACTTCCCTTCGTCACTTCTCTTACCTTACCGACAAATGGAAGCAAACACAACACTTGGCTATCCAGGTAAGTTTTAGAAATTTACTAGTTAGTAAATTCTTCTATATGGCAATTTTTTTCCCTTTTGTCCCCATCTACCGGTCATTCTCGCTCGATGTGCATCATCACATGCATAATTAATGCCAGGTACATCCAAAGAGAGAGAGCGTCCACCTTTGCCATGCTTACGTGAACTCAAAATGAAAGAGAGCATCAATAAATGTGAATAGATGTAATGCCATAGGCCCGTCAAAACTATTCTTTCTCGCAGCAACAAAATAAATTACAATTATTTTTCCCGCTGCCGCCGCATGGCCCGAATGTCAGCGGTCCCACGGATGGAATGATTCTGGCCGCTCGATCTTCCGGGCCCGCGATCGCTGTAATTCCCGAGGCAGCGGTCAGCCGTGGAACGCAATGCGCGGCCCACTATAACACATTCGCTGACCGTGCGATTCGTGGACCGCCTCTCGCCGAAATTTCTAACGGTAGATATGCTGACCGTTGACCGTGGATATTCAAAATTGACATCAACCTCAACAATGCCATATTTGGCTCATATGAAACTATGAGCCTAATTTGATTTTCTCAAAAGAAACTACCGAGCTATTGAACTTTGTTGTGCTCGTGCAAGTGAAATCATGGTCAAGAAAGTAGTGTAGGTGAGGATTCCTTGTATGTCCTAATAAACTCTGGAAGTGCATGTTGACATTGTTGGTTTTTTTTTTTTTTTTTTTTTTTTTTTGTGTGTGTGTGGCATATTTCGTAGTTCACTTTTTTTTTTTTTTTTTCTTGAAAGGGAGAAAAAGGCCCTACCATATAAGCCTCCATAGTGGATGGTGCATCTTAGCTAGAATTGCGACTACCTTCGCAAGATTAACAACATCTGCATTTGATCCATTCTATGCTTAATCTGAGCGTGGTCTCTCCCTCTCGGGTTCAAAATCCCAAAGCATTACACCAATCATGGGTATCCCAGAAGTGATCCTCTCACTCAAGCAGTGGACAAGCTTTCAGGCAAGTTGGCTGAGTTTTCCTTTAATATGGATGCATGTTTGCTTTAAAAAGTGCACTGATAATAAATGTAGAGAGTAAAATTACAACATTATTGAGTTATGATACTTAAGAGCTGTTATGCTCGAAGGTGTTGTAGATTGAAAGCTATATGGTTCGCAGGTCCCTTGGCCGGAGATCTGAGCTCCGGTCTTGGACTTGAGAAGTGGTAGCTTTGATAATGCTGTATTTTTTTCTTGTTCTCTCTTTCTTTCCTTCCCCTCACGTCTTCTTTTCGAGTAGGGAGATCAGAGAAGAGGATGTTGGTTATGCCCCCATTTTGTTCTCTTTCTTTCCTTCCCCTCTCATCTTCTTTTCGAGTGAGGAGATTAGAGAAGGGGTTGTCGGGCTCCCCCCTTTGTTCTCTTTCTTTCCTTCCCCTCTCGTCTTCTTTTCGAGTGGGGAGATCAGAGAAAGGGGTTACCGGTCTTGGTTGCCTTGGAGCTAGGCTCGAGGCCTTCCTGGACATGGAGCTAGGCTCGGGCCCAGGAGTTGCCTGAGATCTTGGTTCAGGTCTTTGGCACCTTGGAGCTAGGCTCGAGGCGTTGATGGGAGCTACGTGGCCCCATGATCTCTTGGCGTATCGGAGCTGGGTTCGGAGACGTTTGAGATGGAGAGCGGCTTAGCTCGAAGTTTTCTTGGCCAGAGATCTGAGCTCCGGTCTTGAGAAGGCATCCTGGAGCTGGACTCGGGGACGTTTATACTGGAAGTCTGAGCTTCGGTCCCTAGTGTCTTGGAGCTGGGCTCGAAGACTGGGTGCTGAAAGTCTGAGCTTCGGACCTTGGTACCTTGGAGCTATGCTCGAGGCTAAGGTCTTGGCACTGGGCTCTGAGTCTTGATGTCGGAAGACGTTTTCCTGGGCTTTGATGCTGGGGAGCTAGGCTCGCCGGTGCCGGAACATGGTCCGGTCTTTAGTGCCAGAGAGACATGGGATCCGGGATTCATCTCCAGGAGGGCTCGACTCCGATCCAGGGGACCCATCCTCGAAGGGGCTCAGCCTGGTGGAGGGTGTCGGCGGCCCGACTCCCGTTCAGGTGGCTCTAGCCTTCGAGGGGCTCGCCCTAGGGGAGAAGGACAGGGCTCCGGCCTAGGCATTCTGAACTTGCGGGAGCTTTTTCTGTAAACTGAAACACAGTTTTTTTTTTATAAAGGTAGCGGAGAAGGAGTTACCTGTTGAATTCCGGTTATATGAATAAACAGAGATATATCTCTTCCTCGTGCAGGCTGGA
The DNA here is from genome assembly GCA_021397845.1 of Areca catechu. Lineage (NCBI taxonomy): Eukaryota > Viridiplantae > Streptophyta > Magnoliopsida > Arecales > Arecaceae > Areca > Areca catechu. The sequence goes on along the minus strand of CM038047.1, from coordinate 5,326,885 downwards.
ATTAGGTTCGCCGACCGCCATCTTGGGAGAGAACGAGACTCCACTTGTTGCACAGGAGCATAGAACACGGTTGCATGGGGGAGCAAGGCTCCGTTGGATGGGAAGACGGTCCTCCGTTGCATGGGAACATGAGACTCCGTTGCATGGGAGGGAGCTTCGTTGCATAGGAGCATAAAGCTCCTGTTGCATAGGAAGGTGGACCTCCACTGCTTGAGAGGAAGTGAGACCTCTGTTGCATGAGGGAAATAAGCTCCGTTGCGTGGAAGGAGAAGGCCTCGTTGCTTGGAGGGGATGAGACCCTGCTGCGTGGGAGAAAATGAGACTCCTGTAGCATGAGGGAGTAAGCTCCGTTACATGGGAGGAGAAGGCCTTGTAGCATGGGAGCAAACTTCGTTGCATGGGAAGGAACTTCATGGCATGGGGGGAGACTCCGCTGCATGGGAGGAGGCTCCGTTGCATGTTGCATGGGAGAGGAAGAGACTCCTGTTGCATGAGGGAGTAAGCTTCATTGCATGGGAGGAAACTCCGTTGCATGGGAGCAAACTCCGTTGGATGGAAGCAAAAGGCTCCTGGTACATGGAAAGGTGGAATCCTGTTATATGGGAGTGTTGGAACTTCGTGTTGCATGAGGGGAGATGACTCCGTAGCATGTTGCACCGGAGGAGAGGATGCTCCCATTACATGTTGCATGGGAGGAAAAAAGACTCCTAATGCATGAGGAAAATGGCTCCGTTGAATGGGGGGAAGCTCCGCTGGATGGGAGTAAGTCCCGCTGCATGGGTGTAAGTCCCGTTGCATGGGAGGAGACCCCATTGCATGGGACATGGGAGAGGAAGAGGCTCCATGTTGCATGAGGAAATAAGCTCCATTGCATGGGAGGAAACTCCGTTACATGAGAGCAAACTCCGTTGCATGTTGCATGGGAGAGGAAGAGGCTCCACGTTGCATGAGGAAGTAAGTTCCGTTGCATGGGAGGGAACTCCGTTGCATGGGAGCAAACTCCGTTGCATGTTGCATGGGAGAGGAAGAGGCTCCACGTTGCATGCGGAAGTAAGCTCCGTTGCATGGGAGGGAACTCCGTTGCACGGGAGCAAACTCCGTTGCATGGGTTTCTTTCTTCTTCATGATGGCCAGACCCTTCCTCCCTCTCTTCTTTTTCCCTTCTTCTCTCTTTTCTTTTCCCTCTCCCTTTTCTTCATTTTTTTTTTTTTAGTGGGGCTCCTGGATGGTGGCACCGCCGAGAGGTGGCTCCATCCTTGGCTTGCTGCTTGTTGTCCCGTCGAGGGTGGCGACGCACCTTCAAGCTGAAGGTTTTTTGATCGAGGCCGCTCCTTGGGGCCTTAAGAGAGAGGGAGAAGTTATCGTGCCCCCATCCCCGTGCCCCCGGTCTGTCCCCCGAGGACTAAGGATAAAGGCGAAAACCGCCGTCCCACCTTATTGAGGAGCGTGGATTTGCTCCCCTTCCTGGCGCGCCAAACTGTTGCCGCCTAGATCGCCTGGCCTGTAGCTTCTTACATGGCCCGGATGAGTGGACTCCCTGCCAGCGTCACTGGGCTCGTCGGTCGGAGATGATCAAGGGGAACATAGTCATAGTTTTAGGGATGAAGGGGCTTGATACTGTGCTGTGGTCTTCCTGTGGGCCTCTCCGGTAGGAGAAATCTTCTTCGTGTCGTCCCTCTATCGGGTGGACCTGCAAAACAAGGAAGACCTATGCCGGGGATTCCGGCAGAGGCACTCCGACGATCAAGTCAGTGGGACGATCGAAGGAAATAAGAGACCTCTGAGGTCGAGAGCTTGGGGGACTCTCTGCTACTAGAGGGTGATCATGAAGAGGGTGTGTTGTTTCTTACTTACCTCCCCTTATCTCTATGCCGGTTTTTGTGTAGATGGATGGCTCCTATCATTCAGGGGAGGTATGCTGGTCTTGATGTAGACTTGTCACGCTAGGATAGCCTGTGAGGCTATGATGGGTTGGTGAACCTTCTTCTTTTAGGTAGTTCAGGAAGTTGGTGCAGGAGTACAGTACCCTGGGCATGGCACTATTCACTAGTTAGTGTAAACGGTAGCTTAGGAAACTTAAATGCAAACCTTTCTTTGCAGGCGACGTGCCATAGGACCCATATGGAGAGGGATCCCTGGGAAGAGCGCCGGGCCCATGCGGATGGGCCCCTCGGGGAACGTGTCGGGCCCATATGAATGGGGCCAAACTATGCGATGCACCTAGTGACCGAGCTGGGCTGAGATGCCGAAGTGCCGAGCTGGCTGGGATGCTGCTCCAGGCTGCCATGCGGGTATGCGGACCAAAAGGGGGCCCGCAGAGACTTCTCATGCATGCTGGTCGAGGCAGAGCCTGCGGAGACTTCATGCAAGCGGGCGCGAACCCACGTGCTGTGGACCCACATGCCGCCCTTGGTCAAAACCAGACCGCAAGAAGGCGGAGCTGGACCACGGGCGTGCTAGGGTGTGAAGTAGGTGCGGAAGGAACTGGGCACCACGTGGGCGCACCGAACTGGGCATGTGGGGGCGTGCCAAACTGGGTGCCATGCGCGGGCGGAGCCAGGTGAAGTCAGGCATGCTGCGGGCATGCGGGCCGGAGGAGCCGGTCCTGGGCACGATGCCGTCGAGCTGGGGTTCCACCGGGCTGAGGTGTGGGCGCGCCAGGCGGAAGTGCTGCGATGCCGAGCCGAGGGAGTCGGGGCTCGATGGCGTTGGTCTCTCGCAGGTGGACGGACGAAGCAAGGCACGGGGATGCGCTGCCCTGGGCGCACCGTGCCGGGCTCAGAGGAGCTGGGACCGCGCCGTGCCGAGCACGGAGGCGCCGGGGTGCCACGCTGGGCGCGCCGGCGAGGTCGGGCAAGCTGGAGGAGAGCATGCGGACGGTGTCGAGCTTGGAGGCGCCGAGGCTCGGGGGCACTGGGCGTACCGTGCCGGGCTCAAAGGAGCTGGGACCGCGCTGCACCGGGCACGGAGGCGCCGAGGTGCCGTGCTAGGCACGTCGGCGAGGTTGAGCGAGCCGGAGGAGAGCATGCGGACGGTGCTGAGCTCGGAGGCACCGGGGCTCGGGGGTGCTAGGTGTACTGCGCCGGGCTCGGAGGAGCTGGGACCGCACCACGCTGGGCATGGAGGTGCCGGGGTGCCGCACTGGGCACGCCGGTGAGGTCGGGCGAGTCGGAGGAGAGCACGCGGACGGTGCTGAGCTCGGAGGTGCCGGGGCTCGAGGGCGCTGGGCATACCACGCCGGGCTCGGAGGAGCCAGGACCGTGCTGCGCCGGGCACGGAGGCGCTGGGGTGCCGCGCTGGGCACGCCGGCAAGGTCGGGCGAGCCGGAGGAGAGCATGCGGACGGTGCCGAGCTCGGAGGCGTCGGGGCTCGAGGGCGCTGGGCATACCGCGCCGGGCTCGGAGGAGCCGGGACCGCACTGCGCCATGCACGGAGGCGCCGGGGTGCTGCGCTGGGCACGCCGGCGAGGTCGGGCGAGCTGGAGGAGAGCACGTGAAGGTCAAGGTCGCGCCTCCCTTGCACGCGGTCCAAGGGGAGGTGCAGAGTTGCTCTGGCACGGGCTTGGACGGTGCAGAGCCAAGTGTCGTTTTGCACGGACACGAGTGGGCGTGACCTTTGGCGGAGTGATCTGGAGGACGTACCTCTCATGCACACGGACCAAGGCACAGAGAGGGTGTCGAGCTGGGAGTGGCTGGGGCCGACCTGGGTCGAGGTGCCAGTCCGGCCGAGCTAGGCTCTGGGCACGGTCGGACTGGGCTGGCCGAGGTGCCGACCTGACCCGGTTAAAGTGGGCAGGCTGTCGAACTGGCCTCCACAGAGACTGATCCCTTTAAGTGGACCCACCGTTGTGTCAGGGCCGAATGGGTCGGTCACTACTGTAACAACCAGTAACCCCCTTTCTTTGATCTCCCCACTCGAAATGAAAACGAAAGGGGAAGGAAAGAAAGAGAAGAAAGGGGGGAGCCCGGCAACCCCCTTCTCCGATCTCCCCACTCGAAAAGAAGACGAGAGGGGAAGGAAAGAAAGAGAATAAAATGGGAGCACAACCAACATCCCCTTCTCTGATCTCCCCACTCTAAAAAAAAAAAAAAGAAGAGGAGAAAAGAAAAAGAAAGAAGAAGGGGGGAGGAAAGAGAGAGAGAACAAGAAGGAAACACAGCATCGAAGCTATCACCTTCCACACTCAAGACCGGAGCTCAGATATCCGGCCAAGAGAACTTCGAGCCACGTAGCTCTCAGTCACCGACGTCCCCGAGCCCAGCTCCAGGATGCCAACTCAAGACCGGAGCTCAGATCTCCGGGCAAGAGAACTTTGGGCCACGCAGCTCTCAGTCACCGACATCCCCGAGCCCAGCTCCAGGATGCCAACTCAAGACCGGAGCTCAGATCTCCAGCCAAGAGAACTTTGAGCCATGCAGCTCTCAGTCACCAACATCCCCGAGCCTAGCTAAAGGATGCCAACTCAAGACCGGAGCTCAGATCTCCGGCCAAGAGAATTTCGAGCTACGCAGCTCTCAGTCACCAACGTCCCCGAGCCCAGCTCCAGGATGCCAACTCAAGACCAGAGCTCAGATCTTCAGCCTTAGAAAACTTCGAGCCACGCAGGTCTCAGTCACCAACGTCCCCGAGCCCAGCTCCAGGACACCAACTCAAGACCAGAGCTCAGATCTCCGGCCAAGAGACCTTCGAGCCCATCAGCCTTCGAGTGCCATTAACTTGCGCCTAGCTTGCTGGTATCGAAGTCCAACAACTCAGCCCCATGCAAGGTGGGGCCCCCTCTCTGATCTCCCATACATAAAAAAAAAAAAAGAGGAGAAGGGGGAGTGAAAGAGAGGAAGAGCCATGCAAGAAAAATGATTGCAAGAAAGTTTGCACTTTATTGACTAAGTATCAATTACAAACATCCTGCGGGCCCCCGACATGCCGGGTGGCCCTGCTAAGTACAGAAAAAGAACAAAACATAAAAGGAAGCCGGAAATGACTACTTGCTAGCTGGATCGCTGGGCTGGGAGTCTCCATCAGCAGGGGCTTCAAGCCGCACGGCTTCGAGCTCGGGTGGCATGGCCTCCTCGGTGCCCGCCTCCTGGTCTGAAGTGCTGGGATAGTCAAGGCGGGTGCGGCCCTTGGTCGAGACGAACTTCTCGACCAGGCGACATAGGTAAATGAAGCCTTTGAAGAAGGAGTCCGACGCCATCTGTTGGATCTCGGTGAGGAACTCCTCCGAGGCCCTATACCTTTCCACCGCCTCCCCAGCTTCCTTCTTCGCTGCGGCCACCTCATGCCTGGCATCCACAACCGACCTGGCGGCCTCCTCGGCTGCCCTCTGGGCCGCAGCCGACTTCTCCTCCTCCGTCGCCAGCCGGGCCTGGAGGGATTGGGTGATCCCCTTCTGCCGGGCTGCCTCGGCGTCGGACACGCCTAACCGTCGCTTGGTATCCGCGAGGTCCTCAAACTCCTCCTCGACTGCTCCAGCTCGCGGTCGAGGCTCCCTTGGAGCTCCCTCGCTCGCCCCTCAGAATTGGCGAGCTGCCTCTCGAGGTCCTTGACCCGTCGGTCAAGTGCCCCCTCGGAGTCTACCTTCTCTTCCAGGTCGGCCTTCAACGACGCGATCTCGACCGCCTGCTGCTGCTTAGCTTGCTCCCAGTTTTGGCAGCAGCTCCTAATGAAAAGAGCCTCGACACCCATCTGCATCACATGGGGAGTCAAAAAAAGAAGAAGAAGAAGAAGAAGAGAGAGAGAAGAAATAGAAAGAGGATGAGGTTGCTTACCGTGTAGAGGTGGGGGAAGATGCTGTCGATCACAACTCCAACCGGCAGCCCATCCATCTCCTCCCGGTCGCATGGCTGGATGGAGAAGTCCATCATGCGGTAAGCCAGGGCGCGGTTGTCGGCTAAGGAGCTCTCCGGCCCCAGCTTGAATGGAAGGCGGTGCCTCGCCTCGTCTCTCCTGCTCTCCCGGGGAGCAGGTGCGCCCATCCCTCCGATGATGGAACCCCCAGGAACCGGTCGAGGATCCGGCACTATCGTGGTCGGAACCCCCGTCGCTGAAGAATCTCTGGGGTGGGCCTCTCCACCTTTAACCTTGGTTGTCCTCGGACACGAAGAGAGGGAAGACGCAACGGCAGTAGCAGTGTCAGCCCGGACGGTCGCCTCAGGCTCCAGAACAGAGACTCCAGCCTGCGGCCCCGTCTATCCTTCGACCTCCTTCCTCGGAGCGACCGGCACCACAGGGGCAGATGCCGGTGCGCCCTCAATCCGAGCCCGCCTCGAAGGAGGCTCAGCAACTGTCCTAGCGGGCGGCCTCTTCTTGGAGTTCGGCAACGGCTCGCCCTCCGGAAGGATCAACCCTGCATACAGGAGCCAATAAGGTCAACCTAAGATGAAGAAAAGAGAAAATGCAAGACGAAGAAAGAGTTGAACTCACCTGGCCCCGCCGATGAGTCGACCTTGGCATCAAGAAGGTTCTGCTCCGACAATAGGACCTCCAGAGAGGGGATCTGAGCGGTGCGAAGCTAATCATAATCGTCCTGATCGGCCGCATCGACCTAGAGATCCGATTGGGGGATCGGTCTGGCTCGCTCCAGGCCCAGTCAACCCCCTCGATGTCTGTAAAGAAAAATTTGCTCTTCCATCCCTTGATGGAAGAGGGGAGCTCAAATTTGATGCCCTTTGGGCGAGAAGACAGAGACCACCACCCATCCTCAGTCGGGTGGCGTTTCAGGATGAAGAATGCCCTGAATAAGAAAAACCAGGCAACGAACCAGTGGACATGGCAGAGTACAATGAAGGAGAAGATCACCCTGATGGCATTCAGCACCAACTAGGCGAGGACCAGGCGATAGTTATTCAGGACAGATAAGAAGGGATGAAAAGAGAATCGGAGACCCCCGGAGAAGATCCCCTCGTAGAAGGCGAGACGCCCCGGACCACTGGAAGTGACCCGCTCCCCGGGGCGGGGGATCATGAGCCGGACAGAAGCCGGGATGCCATAGGCATCCCGGATGGCCCCCAGCTCCGTGACGGAAATCGTCAAAATGACCTCGCCTGGACCTGTTAATCGAACAGACTCAGGAGCTGATTCGAGCAACAGAAGAGGACGAGTAGGACTAGAAGGAACAGGAGGGGGAGGAAGGGCCGGTCTCATGCTAATCCTAAACTATGCCCCCTCCGACTCCTCGTCAGAGGAGGAGAGCACTACCCTTTGGGCAAAAGATTCAGGACGAGACATGTTGGACTAAGAAGGAAGGAGCCTACCCTTAGAGAAGAGAAGAACGGATGCAGATCGTGGAGAAGGAAGGATCTGGGCACTGCAACAAGCACGAAAGATTTGAAAGAAAGGAAACTTTGAGTAAGAAAATTTTTTCTTTTCACTTCTGAGAGGACCCATTAAATCCGCGCTGTTGCGACCCCTCGCCAACGGATCTGCGCCACGTGCTGCCCATCGACGAAAAAGGAGTCCCAACTGCTCAGAATTCTGCGCCAGCATTAACTACTCCTCGGACGTGGCCACGTGGCACCCCCGCACTAGCCGACAGGGCCATCCCTCGAAGTGCCGGCGACCGCGGCCATCATTGCACCGAATTTTTGCCTTTCCACGCCAGCACCACAATTACTCCCTTTGCCCCGAGCACCACACACTAACGAGCCTCAGGAGTGGGGGGCAAATGATGTGGCGAGATCGCTGACGTGGGTAGCTGACAGGCGCCACATTGAAGAAGACCGCCACGACGGACGCCAAGGCAACACCCCAGCCCGGACCACTTTGCTGAGCTGAGCTAAGCTGAGCCCCTTCAAGGCTACGGGCCAAGCTCCGTCCTCCGTCAGGTTGCGCCCACAAGCTCGAGATGCCTAGGTCGGAGCCGTCCTCCGCCAGGTCACGCCCGTAAGCTCGGGGCGCCTAGGCCGGAGCCGTCCACCGCCCTCCAGAGCATGAGCCTCGGAGGTTAGTGCCCTGCGACCGAGGTCGAGCTCAGCGCTCACCCGCCGATGTGGAGCCTCTCTGAGCGCGCGCCCTCTGGACCGGGTCCGTCCTCCGCCCTCCAGAGTGAGACCCTCGGAGGCTAGTGCCCTGCGATCGAGGTCGAGCTCAGCGCTCACCCACCGATGTGGAGCCTATCCGAGCGCGTGCCCTCTGGACCGGGTCCGTCCTCCGCCCTCTAAAGCGAGACCCTCGGAGGCTAGTGCCCTGCGGTCGAGGGCGAGCTCAGCGCTAACCTGCCGATGTGGAGCCTCTCCGAGCGCGCGCCCTCTGGATCGGGTCCGTCCTCCGCCCTCCAGAGCGAGACCCTCGGAGGCTAGTGCCCTGCGGTCGAGGTCGAGCTCAGCGCTCACCCGCCGATGTGGAGCCTCTCCGAGCGCGCGCCCTCTGGACCGGGCCCGCACCCTTCATCAAGGTGATCGCACGAGCTCGTAGCGCCCAGACCGTTGCAAGCCCTACCATCCTAGGACACCAGCGAGCCATCCCAGGACTACGGAGCGGCGCCTCCTATGCCACCATGACTACCTACCCGACCGTACTTCCAGGGGGATGGGCCAGCCAGCAAGCACGAACCCCTAAGGTGGCGACCCCCAGGTCGAGGCTCTGGCAAGCTTCCCGGAATGGAGCCGGAAGCTTCCCCTACCACCTGTCAGGAAGGCGTCTCGTCTATGGCACGGAACCCTGCCGCACGCGCCTGACAACCCAGCGATGATCCCGAGGCAAGCTCAAAATGATCAATTTTCAGCTACAAAGAACAGTCGACACCCCTAAAAAGGGAGAGAGGTAACAACAACAATCCACCACTAATACAAGCACAAGCTCGACCAAGAGGGCGAAGCGCCACCACCAAAATCACCACCGAGAAAAAATGAGGGAAACAAGGAGAAGCGGAGTGACAGGGAACCCCTCTGTCCCCTCTATCAGTCTCCCCCTGCTACGTTTTCGCCTTCACACATCTTTCACTCCTCCTAGTGCGGAGTCCATCAAGAGAGGCCCGACCAGGAGGATCTGTTCCCCTGGATCGTCACTGACTTGATCGTCGGAGTGCCCCCGCCGGAAACCCCGGCCCGGGTCACTAACCCCTGTTTCGTAGGTCCAGGAGCAGAGGACCGACAGGCAGCGAAGGGAGCGCACTCCGGCGCCGGCAGCAGCTACGGGCCACGACGGTCTTGGTGGCAACATACTGTAATCGTTACTATCTCTATCATCGACCACTATCGCAATAGTCTTCATCCGATTTTTGAATTGTTAGCAATCTCTAGCATGATGCCCCAACTTGTCACACTGATAATATCTGATCTTGGCTGCATCCCTTGACTTAGATATAAATCGTCCATCTCGCGATCCTCTATCATCTCGTCCTTTACCATCTGTATATCCAGTCACCATCAAAGCTGAGTTACCACTTGAACTCGAAGCCCAGTTCCCTCATCTAAGTATCTTATTTTGGAATAATGCTGCAATGACCTTTTCTATCTTGATGATGCTCTTTCTTATAAGAAGAGAGTCACCAAGAACTCAAAGGATGGGAAAAGCAATGATAGCATGACCAACGTCCTGGTTTTCTTTATAACTTTCTTGCTAACACTGAGTAGATCAATGAGGATCCTCTGGAAGTTGCTCAAATAAAATAATAAAATAATAAAATAATAAAATAATAAAATAAAGATACAATCAAGATTACATGAAATGCTTGAAAAGCCTATCTTTATAGGGTATGCAATTTTATTAGGAGAGAAGTCCATAGGTACAAGAAGAGAATATGCATTCTCAACTTTTATACATCAATATGAAACTTAAACTCTATTCAAAAAGCTTTCAAGAATTACCAAAAAAAAGTTCTCTCATGTTATACGAGGTCGCTAGCCTGTCCGATTTATTTTATAAACTTCAAGAACTAAATTTGGATAAAAAATAGGCTACAAAAGATCTCGGAATCATATCCACCGCATACATCCTAAAATGTATAAATCTGCATGTATTGCAGGTAAAATTCATGTCCCATACGTCGATCATGCATGAACTGCACGGCCATATCGTGCATGCATCACATGGATCGTGCTGGGTCTCCTCCTGCACGTGTCCGTGCCGTGCACCGTGCATTGGGTCTCCCCATCCATTGGTGGGTCAAAACGAGGCGTCACAACGACATGCTTACTCCATTTTCTTTGATCTTGCATTTCACATATGAATCTTTGGTAGCTCCGGGACCTAACTTTTTTATCTCATTCGTAACTGAAGATTTAATTGTGAATGGCAATGGGAACTTTCCCACGTTTATAAGAAATGCGAGACTCAAGGTATTTTTGGAGAAGTTTTTCATTTTATTTCCCTTTCCAATGTCTGTAATTATGATGGGAATCAACTGACATGAATTTGGGTTAAAAAAACTTTTCAGTGATAGATGCGCCCATTCGGCTAGTCCCCGATCGGACCAGCTCCCGGCGTCCGACCGGCTGGTCCCCGCACGGAATCCGACTCCCCGGTCGGCTTTCTCAAAAAGCCGACTCGGGGGCTTTGAGGGCTGACATATTCCTTACCGCCCGTGCGACGGCCCCTTTGATTGCCACAGTCGGCTCCTGGAGTTCTGCTGGACGCCTCGGTCGGCTTCTAAGAAGCCAGCCAACCCACTGCTGAAGGGATCGCCCGAAGTTTCCAAGAACTTTTCCTCTCCGACAGTTCTGACATTCTGTTGTAACGAACTCCAACGCATGGCCACTACTCTGACACACCTGGCATGCCGCCACGCCTATTCTCCTGGAGGCATAACCGGGCTTTCCCAGCTTGCTCCCTAACAGAATTTGGCAGCGCTCCGTGCCTACAAAAGGCACCTGGGAGACCTCCGTGAGAGGTAAGGTTCTTCTTCCCCATTCCGACTTCTCTTCCCGAGTTCTTCCCGTTATGTTGCTCCAACCCTCCTCTAACTTAAGCATCGGAGTGTCTCCTGCCGGAGCCCCCTCCGGTGCCTAGAGACTTCTTGCAGGTTATCCGGTCGAGAAGCCCTCCAGTGCATCCACTGAGCCCGGCTCAAGAGGAAGAGCGGCAACAGATTGGCGTTTGAAGGAGGGCGGCCGCTTTAAACCTTCGCTGCGCTCCTTACTCTAAAAGGAAAGATAAACAGGAAGGATCCAGCTATGGCAAGAGGAAGAACCCAGAGCATCTCCGCAAGGGGAGGACGCTCCCACCAAGGGCCCAGCGCACCCCCCGCAAAAAGCAATGTCGCCACCGCCGTCGAGCCCACCATCACCCTTGGGCTGCAACAATTTTAGACGCTGGTACAACGCATCGAGATGCTTACCTCGGTGGTCCAGCGCTTCCAAGAGATGGCGAACCGTCAGCAGCAGCCGCCGGCGGCTTCCTGCGTCAATCATCAGCCAGTCGCCGACGTCAGCCAGCAGCCGGACGCACCTCCGCCACCATCCCCCGTAGTCCCAAAACCCCAGGGGTCCATGAGGGCCCGCGCTGAAGGAAAGAGGGCGAGGTCAGCCTCCCCCTCTTTCTCTGACTCTGCTTATCATGGCGACCAATGCCTTGCTGTCGACCCGCACGACTACGGTAGCAAGATCATGTGCATGGAGGAGCGCATTGCCGAGATAGTCGAGCGGCAGAATGCTGAGGGAAGGCTGGCGCACGACACCCGCCCGCCTTTCTTTGCGAAGATTCTGGGGGAGTCTATCCCCTATCATTTCAAGATCCCGCAGGTGGACCCCTACGACGGTACCACCGATCCCCTGGAACACCTAGGCACCTACAAAGCCCACATGATGGTGCAGGGCGCGTCCGACGCCCTCCACTGCATCGCCTTCCCGGCGACTTTGAACAAGGCCGCGCGGATGTGGTTCTCCGCCATCCGTCCAGGTACGATTCATTCTTTTTTCCAGCTCGAGACCCTTTTTCTTTCTCATTTCAGGACCTGCAGCAGGGCTCCAAAGAACACCGACTGCCTCTTCCTCTTCCAGCAAACGGAGGGAGAGACCCTCCAGGACTACATGGCCTGCTTTAACTCGACTGCTATGGAGATCCCCGACTTAAATGAAGCGGTGGCCATGTCGGCCTTCAAGAGGGGGCTCCGCTCGTCCAGGTTCACGTTCTCCCTGGACAAGAAGCTCCCTACAAGCTACACCGATCTGCTGGCTAAGGCACACAAGTATGTCCTTAAGGAGGAACAAGCGGCGAGCCGGCACCAGGCTGAGGGGAGGTCAACCTCGAAGAAGCGGGGCGATAAGGCCCCCATAGTCCGACCTCCCAGTAACGACGGCCAATCCACCCAGCGCCAGAGTCCCAAGCCGAGGGACTACCTCAAGCGGTTCAATAACTATGCACCCTTCTCCCTGCCGCAGGAGAAGATCCTGATGGAGATTGAGAACGAGGCCTTCTTCCAAAGATCTCGATTGATGGAGGACCTTCTGCCTCCAGAAATAAGAATAAATACTGTCGGTTCCACAGAAACCATGGGCACGAGACGGAGGAGTGCCTCCAGCTGAAGGATGCCATCGAGGACCTCATCCATAGGGGGTATCTGAACAAGTATGTCTGACCCCACCGGGATCGGGCCGGGACTTCAACTGTCAGAGACCCCCCGGGGGAGGCTGAGTTCCCCAATCAATGCCCAACTGATGGAGGAGTTGGTATGCTGCATCGAAGATCCGACTAGGGGCGGAAGGAGGACCAGGACATTGTAAAGAGGCCCAGGGGATCCAATGTAATTAGCTTTTCTGATGAGGACCTCTTGGAGCCTCCTCTTCCGGGCAATGACCCTGTGGTTGTGTTGGCTGTCATCGCCAATTATGATGTAAAGCGCGTCCTTATCGATAATGAAAGTTGTGCGGAGGTTTTACTGTATGATGCGTTCATCCGAATGAACTTGTCCAGGTCTAGACTGCGGGAGTCCGTGGCACTACGCACCAGCTTCGGAGGAAATTCTGTTGGGGTTGAGGGGGAGATTGCCTTATCCATGACCCTCGGAATGGAACCTTACCAGCGAACCTTCTCCATCAACTTTGTGGTCATACGTCCGACCTCGGCGTACAACGCAATTTTGGGATAGCCGGCCCTCAATAAGTTCTGGATCATTGTATCTACTTACCACCTGCTGGCCAAGTTTCCGACCCGTGACGAAGTTAGGGAGCTGAGGGGAAACCGTAGAATGGCCCGGCAATGCCTAGCTATCCATGACAAGCAGTTGGACGAGTGCCCCATGCTCGAGCAGCTGGATCCCAGGGACGAAGCCGACAGCCATGGTCGGCCCGTCGAGAAGATTGTATTTGTGCCCCTTAGGGAGGATGATCCTACGAGGGTCCTCCAAATAGGGAGCACCCTGGACGAGGGAGCCAGGCAGGAGCTGGTCAGCTTCTTGAGGAAGAATGCGGACGTCTTCGCCTGGTCGGCGTCCGACATGCCAGGCATCCCGGCGGACATCATCACCCATTAGCTCAGGGTGGATCCTACTTACAAGCCCGTCCGACAAAAGAAAAGAAGCTTCGTCGCCGAAAGGCAGAGGGCCATTGAGGAGGAAGTGAAGAAGCTTCTCGATGCTGGCTTCATCAGGGAGTCTCACTACCCGGAATGGCTGGCCAATGTCATCATGGTGAAGAAGGCCAGTGGAAAGTGGAGGATCTGTATGGACTACACAGACCTTAACAAGGCGTGCCCCAAAGACAGCTTCCCTTGCCCAAAATTGACTAGCTGGTAGATGTGACGGCTGACCACCAGCTCTTGAGCTTCATGGATGCTTTCTCCAAGTATAACCAGATTAGGATGCATCCCGAAGATGAGGAGAGGACGGCCTTTGTCGCAGACAGAGGCCTGTATTGCTACAAAATGATGCCCTTTGGCCTGAAGAATGCGGGCGCCACCTTCCAACGACTGATCAACTGAGTCTTTAAAGATCAGCTTGGGAGAAACATGGAGGCGTACGTCGATGATATGATCGTCAAAAGCCTCCATAAGGTCGATCACATCAGGGACCTCCAGGAGTCCTTTGATGCGTTGAGGCGACACAGGATGAAGCTGAACCCCGCTAAGTGCATCTTCGGGATAACCCCTGGGAAGTTTCTTAGCTTCCTAGTTACTCGAAGAGGCATCGAGGTCAACCCCGAGAAGATCAATGCCGTCATTGACATGACCCATCCGACCAATAAAAAGCAGGTACAAGAGCTTACGGGTCGCATCGCCTTCCTCAACCGCTTCATCTCCCGGTTAGCCGAGAGATCCCTCCCGTTCTTCAAGACCTTGCACCGGTCGGACCGCTTCCAGTGGACTGATGAATGCCGAACGGTCTTTGAAGCCTTGAAGGACTACTTGAGGAATCCTCCCCTCCTGGCCAAACCAACGGAGGGGGAAGTGTTATACTTGTACCTGTCAGCTTCTGGTGAGGCCGTCAGCGCCGTTCTTGTGCGGGTGGAGGAAGGCGGCCAACAGAGACCCGTGTACTACATCAGCAAGGTTCTCCATGATGCCGAGGTCAGATATCCTAAGATGCAAAAGCTGGTGTACTCATTGGTTATGGCGGCAAAGCGCCTCCGACCTTACTTCCAAGCGCATCCCATCGTCGTGCTGACGAACCAACCTCTCAGGGCGATCCTCCGAAGCCCCGATACCTCGGGATGGCTCGCCAAATGGGCCGTCAAGCTCGGCGAGTTTGACATCTCCTTCCAGCCGCGGTCATCCTTAAAAGCCCAGGTAATAGCTGATTTCATTGCAGAATGCACCTGGGGGGTGGAGCCGATCCTGGCAACAGCCGAGATGTCCGTGGCTGAGCCCGCAGGAGAAGCTGACCCAGCGGGAGAAGCCGAACCCTCCTAGACCCTGCACGTAGATGGATCTTCCAACCTCTCGGGGTGCGGTGCAGGCTTAATCCTAGCTGACCCCGATGGGCAATGTTTGGAGTATGTCCTGCATTTCGCATTCCAGGTGTTGAACAATCAGGCGGAGTATGAAGCTCTACTGGCGGGATTGAAGATAGCGAATGAATTGGGCATCAGTAGGGTCTGCACCTTCTCCGACTCTCAGCTGGTGGTTAATCAGGTGAAGGGGGAGTTCGAAGCAAGGGATCCTTCCTTAATCAAGTACTTGGACAAGGTACGGGACCTGGAGTCACAACTTAAATTCTTTGAGATCCTTCATATATCCTGGCAACAAAACTCTCGGGCGGATGCTTTGTCGTGGTTGGCCACCGTCGCGGTCGGCACCTCCGACCGAACCTTCGTGGAACATCTCCAGCACCCAAGCATTGCTGAGGAACCGACGGAGATCCACCAGGTTGAGCAAGAGGCCTTGTGGATGGACCCAATCCGTGCATTCCTAGCGCAAGGGCCCCTTCCGGATGACCCGACGGAGGCCAGGCGCATCCGCTCAACAGCCTCTAGGTACATCATCCTTGATGGGGCTCTCTACAAGCGCTCATTTTCTCAACCATTGCTAAAATGCTTGGAGTCGGCCGATGCGGATTACGCGCTCCTGGAGGTGCATGAAGGCATATGTGGCGATCATCTTGGAGGAAGGTCCCTGGCTTACAAGATCATTCGCCAAGGATATTACTGGCCTACAATCCAGAAGGATGCCTTGGACTTCGTACGAAGGTGCGATGCATGCCAGAGGTTCTCCGGCATTCAAAGGAGGCCAGCCAGCCAGCTGACCTCGCTCACGGCGCCTTGGCCATTTGCTCAATAGGGGATGGATATCCTGGAACCTTTTTCCCCGGCCTCCAGTCAGCGAAAATTCCTTCTCGTGGCGATTGATTACTTTACTAAGTGGGTGGAGGAAGAGACATCGGTGCAGATGACCGAGGCCAAAGTGAAAAACTTTGTCCGGAACTACATTATCTTTCGGTTTGGGATTCCGAAGATGATTATCATCGACAACCGAAGACAGTTCGACAACTCCCAGTTCCGGGATTTCTGTCAACAATATCACATCGCCCATCGGCTCATGTCGGTCGCTCACCCTCAGTCCAACGGGAAGGCCGAGGTCACCAATAGGACGATCCTGCATGGGTTGAGACCCGGCTGAATGAAGCCAAAGGGCTCTGGGTGGAGGAGCTCCATTCAGTGCTTTGGGTGTATCAGACGACCGCACGGTCAGCAACGGGAGAAATCCCGTTCAACCTGACCTATGGGAGTGAGGCTGTCATCCCCGTGGAGGTCTCTCTACTATCCTTGCGGACTGATTAATTCGTCGAGCCGGTCAATTCGGAGCAACGAAGGGCTGACTTAGATCTGCTGGACGAGACCCGACTCCGGGCAAGTATGAAGATCGCGACCTACCGTCAAAGGATGGCCAGATATTACAACTCACGGGTTAAAGCACGCACCTTCCAAGCTGGAGATCTGGTCCTGCGGAAGACGGAGGTTTCGAGGCCGACCGAACAGGGGAAGCTCTCCCCCAATTGGGAAGGCCCCTATCGGGTTATCGAGGTAGTCCGGGCTGGAACCTACCGACTGGCACACCTGGACGGGCGACAGATAGCGCGCCCGTGGAATATAGACAATCTTCACAAATATTATCAATGAAGTCTACAAGTTTCTTCAAACTTCTTCAACTTCTTCCAGCCCACTCCGAAAGTCCGACTCCGATCGGCAGAGGCTCTAGGGCAGCCCACTCCGAAAGTCCGACTCCGATCGGTAGAGGCTCTAGGGCAGCCCACTCCAAAAGTCCGAATCCGGTCGGCAGAGGCTTTAGGGCAGCCCACTCCGAAAGTCCGACTCCGGTCGGCAGAGGCCCTAGGGCAGCCCACTCCGAAAGTTCGACTCCGGTCGGTAGAGGCTCTAGGGTAGCCCACTCTGAAAGTCCGACTTCGGTCGGCAGAGGCTCTAGGGCAGCCCACTCTGAATGTCTGACTCCGGTCGGCAGAGGCTCTAGGGTAGCCCACTCCGAAAGTCCGACTCCGATCGGTAGAGGCTCTAGGACAGCCCACTCCGAAAGTCCGACGCCGGTCAGCAACCACTCCGAGACAACTCCCGCCGGACCTTAAAGAAGATGGGCCACAGTGCGACCCGACTCGCGGATGGAGACCAGGGGCAAGCGCCCGGGTATCCGGCCCAAATCAAGTTGCCGTTCCCAACTACCCTACCGGTTTCTAGCCCGGACGGGCCGACCGGGGGTACTTGGAGAAATTCTGGAAAAAAGACACTTGCCCCATGCCCGTCGGCCACTTCAAGGGGGCTCATGACTCTACAATGCCGTAAGGCCGACCGGGGGTACTTAGAAGAATTTTTGAAAATCAATGCTTCGAACACATTACAAGAGTTTCAAAAATGAGCCTTCTCATTCATTCCAAAAAGTGGGGTGTACAAAAGAGGTGGGTCAGACCTTTACAAACTCCTTAGGTCCGGCCCATGGGAGATGCCTCAGGGGCCACAACCTCGACCCCGTCAGCTACAACTGGCAGGTCAACTGGACCTGCAGCGATGGGAGAATCCTCTGGGAGGGCCACCACCTCCATGTCAACCGGCGCCGGAGCTTCGACCTTGGCCGTTTCTGCTTCACCTTTCGTTAGGGGCTCCGCTTCAGCCTCCTCTCCCTCGGACGGGTCCCGCAGCTCGGTGCCTGCCAGGTCCAGCTCCGGGAACAGCAGACCCACCTTCTTCAAGGCATCATCGTAGCCCTCCCTATAGAAGTCGGCCGCCACCTCCTCTACGTCTTCAGTAAAGGCACTCGAGGCCTTGTAGGCTACCACGGCCTCCTGGACCTGCTTCGCGGCCAGCTCCTTGGACTCTTTGAGTTGAGCCTCCAACTGCGCCACTGCCACCTGCTCGGCCCGGACCCTCTTGTCGGCCTCCGTCGACCGCTTTTCTTCCTCACCTAACCGACGGGTGAGGGCATCAGCTTTCGCCTTTCTTTTCTTCAACCCGGCCTCGCGGTCGGCCAGCCAGTCCTCGACCTCCTTCAAAGCCGCCCTCACCGACTCTGTCTCCGCTCGGGCTATCGCCAGGTTCTCCTTAAAAGATTTCAAAGATGCCAACGCGGTCTCCTAGGTCGCCTCCAGCTCCTGGACCCTCTTCGCGGAGGTCTTGGAGGCGTGCACCACCTGGCAGATGCCGTCGTCCATGAGGGAGATGCCGTGGAGGAGCTGCGGAAGAATGACCCGGTTAGTGTTTTACTTGAAAGAGGAAAGATAGTGGGGTAAAGAAGTAAGATAAAATCCCTACCCTCGTGAGGTCACGGTAGCTCTCCACGGCCACGTCGACTAGGTTCTTCTGGATCGACACCTCCCAGTCAGCATCGGTTATCACCCCCCTTAGCAAGCCCCGTGCCCGCCTGGGATGGTCCAGTGCACGCCAGTGCTGGAACTCCTCCTGGCGTACCTCCTCTTCTGACAGCTCGAGCTCGCTATCGGCTGTTCCTTCAACGGCCGGCCCCTTACCCTTGTCGGCTGGAGGGGCTACCTCCTCCGGATCGGCAGGCGCCGCGGCCGTGTCGGGCGTCCCCAGACGCTCTTGCTCCGGCCTGGGGGCTGGCTCTCCCTGTGGGGCCGATGCCCCGGCCGCATTTCTCGCCCTGCGCTCGTTGAGGGGAATGTCGTCCCCGTCCGACTCGACATCAATGACGGGGGCGGGTCGCTCCTCCCGCCTCTTCTTCTATCACTCGGCGGCTGGCGTGGAGGCTGATTCTGGAGCGGTGCGCTTCCGCACCGCTCGTCGGATGACATTGGACTTGTCAATCCATTGCATCCTTCCTCCTGTCACCAAACATCCAGAGTTAGAGAGAGAAGGAGAAAAAAAAATTAAGAGAACCGTGAGAGGAGGGGTCAGCCCTTGCCTAAGAATCTTTGGGGGCTTATCCCCGCCTGATGAAGGGTCTCTTCTCCTAACAGCTCAAATGCCGCCACCGAGCCGGCTCTACTAAGCACATTGATACGTCCAGGTCGGCCGCCGATACCGACCTCCCCTCGCGGACCCTCACATGCGGCTCTCTCCACAACGGCTCGAACCCCCAACGTTCGAGGCTGCTGACGAAGAAGAACCTGGCCTTCCACCCGTGGACGGCCGACGGGAGGCACTTCAGGATCTTTCGGCCCTGACGGGGGACAAACAGAACCCACTCCCGGCTCCTAAAATCCTTCTTCATGTAGAAGAAGTTACCGAAGAGGGATAGGCTGGGGACGGACCTGGCCCTATGGCAGAGTACTATGAAATAGCATATTACCCGAATACTGTTCGGGGTCAGCTACACAGGGGTTATCCTATAGAAATTGAAGATTTCTACGAATAGAGGATGCAAAGGAAACCTGAGGCCGGCCTTAAGATGGGACTCGTATACTGGGAGGGTCCCTAGACCTAGCGGGTTATTAGCTCTCCCCTCTTGGCCTGGTAATGTAAGGTGCAGGGTGGACGGGATGCCGTACACCGCCTTAAGATTTTTGACCCGTTCCCGGGTCATGGTCGAAGGTATTTCGCTCGGCCCTGGGTCCCTAGGCCTATGGGACGAACCCCTACTGCTAGACGCCATTGGAAGCTAGAAGAAGAAGAAGAACAGTTGGGACTAACCTGAGGTTGGACTCCTAGGTGCCAGTTTTCGCGGAAGAAAGAAAGGAGGACTCGATCTCGCGAAGAGCAGCAGGAAAAACCCCCTCGCTCTGCCTCCTCCTCCTTTTATAGGCATCCGAGGGAGGGGGAGAGGGGGGAGGAGTTATTGTCCACCTCGGGCATGTCTCAGCCGTCCCGTCAAGAGCAGTAACCACCTGCTCTGCAGAAATCGAAGCGACTAAAGCAACCTCTCACGCGGATCGTGATCCGCGTGCATGCCGGATCAGTGGTGCGAGACTGTCCCAGAAGGTAGAGTCGGTCGACCAGATGCTGCCGCGTGGCGCGACGCACCACTTCGCCACGGATCGACGCAGGACAGCTTGGCCTTCATCATGGCGCCTGACTTGCATTAACTGCCTCGCCTGTGCCCCAACGGGTGGCTGGCAGCTGTCCAAACCGCTGTTTGAGGCGGATTCGAAGCGACCCGACGCCTCAGTCCGGAGCCCGCTGCAGGTACACACGATCATGCTCCTGTCCTTTTGAGCCACGTGGCCCCTCAACGCTCAAGAGCAGGGGGGCAACTGATGCGCCCATTCGGCTAGTCCCTGGTCGGACCAGCCCCCGGCGTCCGGCGGCTGGTCCCCGCGCGGAATCTGACTCCCCGATCGGCTTTCTCAAAAAGCCGACCTGGGGGCTTTGAGGGCTGACAGGTTCCTTACCGCTCATGTGACGGCCCCTTTGATTGCCACGGTCGGCTCCTGGATATTCTGCTAGATGCCTCGGTCGGCTTTTGGGAAGCCAGCCGACCCACTGCTGAAGGGATCGCCCGAAGTTTCTAGGAACTTTTCCTCTCCGACAGTTCTAACATTCTATTATAACGAACTCCAGCGCATGGCCACTACTCTGACACACCTGGCACGCCGCCACCCACGATCTCGCCGCTACGCCTATTCTCCTGGGGGCATATCCGGGCTTTCCCAGCCTGCTCCCCAACAGAATTTGGCAGCGCTCCGTGCCTACAAAAGGCACCCAGGGGACCTCCGTGAGAGGTAAGGTTCTTCTTCCCCATTCTGACTTCTCTTCCTGAGTTCTTCTGGTTCTGTTGCTCCAACCCTCCTCTAACTTAAGCATCGGAGTGTCCCCCGCTAAAGCCCCCTCCAGCGCCTAGGGACTTCTTGCAGGTTATCCGGTTGAGGAGCCCTCCAGCACATCCACCGAGCCCGGCTCAGGAGGAAGAGCGGCAACAGTGATCATGACTTTTGGGGCGTTAAGAATCACTATAAAAATTTCTAATCTTATGTCATTTATCTTATAATTATAGGAATTTAGATAACTAAGAACTCAATGCACAAATACTAATCGATTTGAGATCTTGGTTGCGTTGTTGCCGCTATCTTTTTTTTTAATAAAAATCTTAAATTTTAAATTATTTATCTATTATATATAACTAACTTTTTATCGTATGAATATCCATGTGTTATTTTTTAATTTTTTTTCATTCAAAATTATATCTGTTATATATCTGTTGCTATAACGTATATGATGTACGATGCGGAGTATAACAATTTTAATATTTAATATAATATACAATTTATTTAATAAAATTAATTATTTATTAAATTTATTAAATTAAATTTATTTTAAAATTTTAATTTTTTGAAAATTCTTCTAAAACTAAGTAAGAGAAGTATGATGCGAATTTTGGAGGAAAAATTCTTTCCAAAATTAAACCAAATCTTTTTACTTTTATATGTATAATAAATTATATAAATGGTATAATTTTGAATTAAAAAAAATTATAAAAATTTAATATTTGGTGGTCATTGAATCTGAATAATATTATTTTAGTTACATATAATAGATGAAAGCTATAAAAGTAAAGGAAATTGGCTTAGTTCAGAGAAAGTTTTTTCTCCAAAACTTGTACCTGATTTTTGTGGCTTAGTTTTAAAGAAATTTTCCAAAATATTAAAATTTTGAAATAAATTTTGAATAAACTTCAAATAATAAATATAATATAATAAATATAATAAATAATATATTTAATTATATAAATTTTAAATTATATAAAATATCAAATTTGTTATATTTCATGTACCGCATGGCCAGCATCTCGTTAAGAAATCAATACAAAGATAAATACGGTAGATGGTTACGTTATATTTATATATATATATATATATATATATATCACTGGTGAGTGGTGCAGTTGGTTGTGAGACTTTGCAGGGGTTCGAGTCATGGTTTCGACATATTTTGACGAAAAAGTTAGGGGATAAAATAAAAAATAGAAAAATAGTCCAAAAATAAAATCAAAAAAAGAAAAAAAATTAATAAAATAACCCTGGAGGGGTTCGAGTCTTGGTTTCAACATATTTTGACGAGAAAGTCCGAGGATAAAATAAAAAATAAAAAAAGTTTTAAAATAAAATCAAAAAAAGGA